>VZRE01011589.1:222189-237853 GCA_013396775.1 Cephalopterus ornatus
AAAGAAAAACGTAAAAGATTTTGCAGAAGAATTACCCCAGTGAGCGCCTACGGTAAGAGGGTGATGATTTTTGCTGTATTTCAGGCTAATTCAGACCAGGTTTTGTCTCCAGACATTGCATGATTTAGTTGATGAAAATGAAAACTCAGTTCCCCAATGCAGGAAAGTAGGTATTAGTTTACCAACTTTATTATTCTTGAGATTCTCTTTGGATTATAGGGACACAAACCGTTTGGCAGCACCGCAGAAATTAATCCACACTTGAAAAAACCCACTCGTTTCTGCTCTTTCTTCAGCAAAGATACCCAATTCCAACAAATTAATTTCATCATCCTGATGTTGGAGTGGCATTAGCAGAAGATTGCAAAGGTGGACACAGAGTGGATGTGCAACAAGCTCACTGGCTACTCAGGTAAGTGGCGCAGCTCAATGGTACACAGAAATTCAAGGAGTTCAGCTAAAGAGCATGGAGTTCAAGAAAGTGTCTGTCTCAGGGACTTGTTCAGAGGCTGCATCTGCTCCTTTAATTCTGCAAATAAATCTAATATAACTTCATTGTTCTGCCATAGTTCTGTGGGCAACAAAAAACAAATGCTGGTTTTTCTGTACCTTAATCACTTGTTGGATCCTCTGCTGCATTGCATGGTGCACACTGCAATAACATGCTCACTATCCTTATTAAGCCTTTCTTCTATGTGGATTTTCTCACTGTCTTACAAGAGATAAATACTACAGACTTTACTGAGGTCACTATTATAATCACTTTCCTTGAAACTTGAGTTTCCTCAAAACTGAAAGATACTTTGTATTTTTAAAGCTATGTATTTTCATACAGATTTCACAGAGAGGCCATAACAGTCTGGAAAAACTGGTGAGAGAAGAGACTCTGAGACTCAGTGCAACATAATCATATTACAGTGGACTAGTTTTCTGAGGAAACCTTGCTACCAAGCCCATTTCTTTTCCTCAGCTACATAGTAGGCTTCTAGCACTGTGACCAAAGGAGTATGTCTGAAGGATCACTACTGGTCCTGAACGCTGTTTGTTTTGTAGCAAGCCTGTTAGGAATGGGGGCAGCTCTCTGTGGGCCAAGCACTTTACAGACCTGAAAACATGAATGTTCCTATCCCTAGATGGTCTCATTTTGTCTCAGTTGTTTGCTCCTCACTGAGGACTGGAAAGAGTTAATTTTACTCACAGATAGGCACAATAAAAGTCCACAGCTGCATGTGAGATTGAAAAGGTTAGGCCAGGTGGTAGCAGCCAAGTAATCCTCAAGGAAGTTAAGAGAAGCATTAGCATCTCATTTAAACAAGCCAGACTAACCAAGAAAATTAAATTTTGGCTGCATAATGGTTGCTTAAGGGTTCCTTTAAGTCCTGAGAACCTCTTGATTGCACTGCAAAAAAACAGGCCACAGGTTAAAGTTAGTTTGGGAGTGAGATTTGAAAAGCGCAATGAAAGAGGCAGTTGCATCTCAAGACATCTGGAATGCTGAACCTTGTTTTCCCATGGTTTATCAGGCAATGTTTGCTACAGGTATTTTTAAATACTTCTAAGTGTGTTGAGTTACATTACAAGATTTATTGCTGTTTTATTGACTGTGATCATAAGTCATTCCTTCTATTGGAGGGACCCTTGCCATCATAATATTGTCTCAAGGACAAATTTGTTTTTCAGGAAGCTGTATCAAAGCTGAAGAAAGGCTTTGTACAGTATGGAAAACAGCTATTTAAATTCTCTCAAAATGGTTGCAATCAAGTAGTTTCAATGTAGGTCAAATGTTCAAGTTGCCTTAACAGTATAAAAATTGTGCTGTCATTTTTTGTTCTTTGCTACAAATTGCATTTAGTCTGAAGTTATAACTTTGCGAGTTGTGCAAGCAATGGAACCAGAGGATTCAAAACTTACAGGCCTTCAAGAGGAAGAAATTGGAAAGTAGAAAGAGCTGTGTTACACGTTTCTTCTGGTGAACAAGGGGTGGCTTGAAAGCCTTCACTTTTCCTTCTTGTACTTAAGCTGACTGCTTAAGGACTACTACTACCCATTAGCTTCTGTGCCCTTGATTGAACCAGCAGATAAATTAATGGTGTGCTTACTGTCAGATGTATGGAGGCTGTGAATTAAAACTGGACAGCAGTAGGTGTCATCTTGGCCAATGACCTCTCTTTGCAAGACAGACTCCTTTGTGAATCTGCTTCTAAGTTGCTGCAGTTTTGTATTTAGCCAGAATAAGACTGCTGAGTCCCCTTCTAATATAGATAAAACCTACATTTGTAAGAGTTATTTGACTACTAGAGCACATATAGTTCATGTTAGTGGAGTTTGTACTGGCAAAAGTAGTTGTGTGTCTATATTTGGAGGCTTTGCTGGCATAGAGACCTAAGCAAAATCCTTATAAGCATAGATTTAACCAAATGTTGTATTTTGGGGGCAGTTCTTTCTTGGCCACTGTGATATTATTGAACTATCATAAAGATATTCTGACTCAATGTCAGAGTTTGCTTCTTTTTTTTTTATATAAAGTTATTCCATTTCATTGGGGGATCTAAATTTCTAGACAAGGTATTTGTTACAAACAAGCATTTGTCTGAAGAGAAATGTATACATTGAAGTGCTTATTCTGTCTTTCCTAGGCCAAGGCCAACCAGTGACTGTCCTGTTTCAAAAAACTTATTTTGTCACTGGCGAGTACAAACCAGTGAGTCATGAGTTAGTTTTTAGCTCAGCAAAAATTAGGTGCCAGATGCTTGATCTATGTGCAAGCATGAATCATTTTTATCCAAGATGTTAGATTCTGAGCTCCTACTGTGGTTGCAAAGAGCTATCTCATCTCTCCTTCCTTCGGGTAAAATGAGAGAGACAGGATATTCTACTAATTTGAAAGTATTGTATTATTACTGGATGTGAAAGTACTGTATTATTACTGGAGATGCGTGCTGAATACTTTCAGTGGATATTTAGTAGAACTGTTTTGTATAAATTACCTGTGTTGCTTTCCTTTAAATGTCTTTTGATCAAGTAACTGGCATGTGTGCAAGATGTATCTGCATCTTGATCTGCAGAGCAATGGATCCATGTCAGTAACAGACTCTGGCAGCTCTCACAAAGAGGAGAAACACAGAGACTGCTCTCTGAGCTTTTGAAGCCTCCTTAATGAGGGGGTCCATATTGTTCCGTAGTTTCCTACTAAGTATAAACAAGAGGTTGTATATACATAATTTATCTCATCATGGTTCTCAGTATTCTTATTATAGAAAACTGAAGTATAGTTGCCCTTCACATTAGGTGAGTTAACAACTTGTAAGACTTTATATGTGTACTAGCAGATACGAGATTTAAAAAAAAAAAAAGAAAAAACTTTGTGGTTGTAAAGTACAACACCAGTGTTACAATGATTTCTGGATGCATATGAAGTCTCCTGGTATCAGATTTTCAAAGAAACAGCCATCTGATTTCATACAAAAGTTGGAAACGATGAACAAAATTCAATTTGATATACCTTTAGCTATACCAAGAAAGGACTCAGAGAAGACGTCCAATCCATTCCTTGCTCCAACTAGGAGCCTTCATCACTTTGAACATAAGTTTATCTAACTTCTTAATGTGGCCAGAGATGGTGTTGCCAGTGCTTTGCTGCACTTTCAGACTGCACTTCACTTTTAGAAATTTCTTTTCTGACTTAAACTTGTTTCACTTTAAGATCACTAGTACCAGTTCAGATTGGTGCAAGCATGAGGAGTGCTTATTTTGCCTTGTTTGCAGTTACCTTTTATGTAATTGAAAACTCAATATCTCTCCTCAGTCTAAAACCTTCACCTTTCAGATTACTGGAGCTGAGAAAATTAAAGATCTTCCCCTTACACTTATGGTTGCTCTATTGCCAGGCATGAGTTCCTTTGAGGTCATGAGCTCTCCTCTTGGATGCAGAAGGTGCTTGCCGTAAGGACCTGACAGCTGCTCCACAAGCAGCAGCAATTAACACCACTAACACACTGTGGTTGCTGAGATGTGTCACCACAGGCTGATATGATCAGAGGTAGTTTCTGAGGCAATGGAGATTTAATTTCGATATGTTTGCATGAGAAACATTCTCTTTTCGTTTTAGTGGACCTTCCCTTTGTGGTGGGGATTTAAGAGTAGAGGTGCTGGTTACGTTGAAACCCACTAGGGACAATTAATATACAAGACTAGACAAATCTATATTGGAATGAGGTAAGGGATACCAATTCCAGATGGAATAAAAAGCAGTCTACTAGAAAGAAGAATTTAAGACATGACAGTGTTTCTGTTAGTTTGAAATTGAGCAAGTGTCTGTTTTTAGTTGTCTATAGTAATGCAAACAATCAGAAATTATTTATCTAAAGCAGGACTTGACAGTTATCCAGTAAATACTATGTGAAACACAATCACTCTCTATATTCTTGCAGAGCATAGCAGTTCTCAGCTATTTTGGAAGTATATCAGTCTTGGTCACAAGAAAGCAGTCAAAAAGTTTTCTTAATTGCAACTAAGGTAACTAGAGAGCCGTTTAGAATGATGACCCCAGGGGCTGAGTACTAGGCTCTACCCAGGTTAAGGGTAAACAAGAAGCTGTGTGCTGAATAACAGTGCAACTCATTTCAGAACACAGCAGATCTTTTAAGGCAAAATATACTCCATTTGATATGACAAGGGCTTAGTTTTCAAGCATATCTGTACAACTTTGCTGAAGATAATGGAATATACAGACACCAGAGGCAGGAGTGATTTGTCTTTGAACCTCAAAGCTTTGCACCTTTCCAATGAGGTATATTGTTTGGGGCCCATAAATTTTTCCAGCTTTACTTATAGCTGGCAACAACTGCATATACCAAATATTAAGAAGGTAAAGGGAAATGCAAGGAGACGGTAGAATATACTACTTTCAAATGCACCAGCAATACAGGAGCTGTTCCCAGATGCAGTCTGAAAAGAAAAATGGTTGAATTTGGATTTTTCCAAAACATCTGCTGCTGCAGTTTGATGACCAAAATGCAACATTAGAAAAGGAATGATCTCAAAATTGTAATTCAAGAAAATAATCTCATTTCTGAACTATAAAAGGCAGATTTTTTTTCTTGTTATAAGAGAAATGTATGAATGGCAACATCAGTTTTGACCTGGACTATTTGGTTACTGTGATTGTGTCACTGTTGACATAACATGAACTTTTAAGTACCTTGCAGCTCGAAAGTGGCCTTTCTTCTGCTGTACAGCACTGATTTTTTCTTCCATTATTGTATTGTTGGTTTTTTTAAGGAATGTGGTAAGTTCATAAAGCAGGACTGGCTGATACTGAGACTTCCTGACAGTTGCTGAGATCACAGAGCGCAGGTCAGGGCAGCCTTTGGATTTGTTAGTTACACCAAGACTGCACACAGCTGTTATGATTGTTTCTTGCTTACAGGTGTCAGCTATTCCATGACATTACTTTTGTCTGTGGCTTGCCAGCATAACTTCGAGGCTGTCGGGATCTGTAGTAGCCAGCTTCTGTAACAAGAGCAGCTATCAACATAGTGAAAATGCTATCCTCTAAGAAAAAATTAAAGATAGCACGCATCATTGTCTAAAAGTATGCATGTGCAAACCCTCTGAGCCACTGCCACCAACACACTTGAGTTAGCTTTGCTTTGCCCCAGTGATGAAGGGGAAAGGATGATAATTCTGTTTTGAAATACAGACCAGATATTTTTGGTGCATTTGAATTTATTAATTTTTCTCCAACTTCTTTACACACTGCACCAAACAAGTCACAAGGTTTATTATTTTAGACTTGTAAATTGGAAGAGAAGTCAAGTGAGTAGTCTGTAATGTTGGGACCTTGGAGACCTCAGCAGGTAGCTTGCAGTAATAGTGTGAATGTGCTCTTGTATGGCGTCTTCCACGCCCAGAACAATCAGATCTTCTCTAATTGTCCTCATTGTTCAACTATGAGAAAAGGCAACCTTTATCCACAGTGCACATTTGAACCTTTGGGGACAGTTGCTGGAAATTTTGTAAATGTTATGCATTTATTTGCTTTCCTAAGAGTTCTTGTGATCATCCCAGAGCAGTGCAGAATGATGTGAACACACAGAAATGGAGTGACTAAGCTTGTCAAAGACTCAACTGAGTATAGACACATAAAAAAGAAAAAACCTCCAAACTGGAATAGGTATGTGCTAAAAGCCCTTTTTGTGACAAGTAAATCTGTAGCATTATTGAAATTTCCTTGTAGCTGATAGATGGCAGAGGAACAGCTTCTCAACTTTCATTAAGTTTAATCCTTTTATGACATTTGTTAACTGGAATACCCGTGCTGCCAGTCTGGGTCAGATTTGGTGCAACACCATGTGTACACTCACCACAAATGGAAGGTAGTGAGTCCTAGGACGAGGTGAAGAGACTCATTCCCTGTTACTTCAAGTTTCTTCCTGCATAAATTCATTGGTTTGGTGCCTCATTTGGAATCTTTTCACAAATTTTAAAGGCCATAGCAGTTCTACCTTTGTGCCTTGAGGGGTTGCATGCTTTAGCTAAGGTGCTTCCTTAGGAAGTTTATTTGGTGCTGCTGGTCTGCAGTATGCTCTCTTCATAAGGAGGCACTGGGTCTGGAGAGAGCTCAATGTGAGCCTCTTCCATGGAAGTCTTCATGGTGGCCTCCTCATATGATGGAGGCAAACACACAGAGAGGAATGTGGCATCAGGGACCAGCGTGGAGTACTGGAAACTCTGGTCACTGTTCCAGGGCAGCGCAGAAAGGAAATTGGACACATCGTGTTCAGGCAGGGCCTCAGGAAGGTCAATGCTGAAGATCTGCCCCTGCTGAGTGGGGCGCTGGCAACGGCGGTACAGGAAGAGCAGCAGGAATGCCAGGAAGAGCATCATTGTGGCAGGCAATATGATGCACAGAAATGGTTCTATGTCGTCTTTGGTTGAACTTGTCTGTTGTCTGCTCTGTAATCAAAGCAAATAGGTAGTGTGTTGGATTCCTGGAGACATCTTAATGAGAGGGCAAAAATGTGTTTTCCATCCCCCCCCTTATGATATAGTAGTTGCTTTTCCAAATTTCTTTCTGTCTGCATTAATGTCAATCAAACGATATGTTTTGCAGACTTCTGAATTGCCAAATTCTGGCAAATTGCTGGCTCATTCAAGCAAATTGCAACTAGAGACAAAAGAAATGGAGAAGTTGGAAAGAGTGTTGCGTTTCTAGGAAACCCTGTACCCAATGGGGAAAAACCCCAACAACCTGGAAGTGTATGTAATTTTGTTTGACACTGACATTTTATTGCTCTTGGATTATAGAGGGACCAGTCCACTTTGCGGGAGATTAGTCAAGCTTTTAAAATTTGTGAGAACAGTGAATTGCAGATGATCCAGGTGAATCACCATCTAGCGTTTTTTCTTTGTATTTGGAAAACTGTTTAAAGAACAAATGTTATGACAACTAGCCCTTTCAAACAGGGCCCATTGCCTACAATACCTGTTCTTTGGGTTGTTCTAATCTTACACTCTGACCTGGTGTGTTAGTACGGCCTGGACTGGGGCTCTATCTTGAGCTTGTTCTGCCAGCTTTCCAAGAATCATTTTTCCCTGTTTAAAACTGTGGAAAAAACTTCTTGTGTAAGAGCAATAACAGTCATGACTGTTAGCTGTCAACTTTATTTTCTGCAACATTAGCACAAAAGGCCTCTGTCCACAGCTTTTAAATTGTGCTGTAATGTTAACTGGAGTTATAAGCTACTAAAAAAAAAATCAACAAGCAAAACCAACAAAGCCGTTTGTGCTCTTCTGACGTATTATCTTTAAAGTTTAATGTATCTTTTTTTCAGTATGACTCTATCTTGCTCTACCTTCTAATAAGTGGATCTCATTCAGAGTCCAGTCTAGAGAGGGAGGAAAACCCAAACCCTATAATGCTATTTATTATCAACTCATTCCCTTTATAAGTTCCTGAAGAATGCTCTCAGATGGCTTTTTCACATTTGTATGGTGAGACTCAACAGGTCAATAGATGACATTTCCTTCATTTCGAATGAAGGTGCCTATTCAAGCTAGGAGAAATTGAGTGGTTCTTTCCTCAAAGCATTTGGAAGCAGGGATGCAAACTGGCTGTTTGCAGCAATGGCTTTGTGAAAAGGGCCAGTAACCCCACTGCCCCCTTCTTATTCTACAAAAACTTTCTGTGCTTATTCTTCCAAGAATTGTAGTAATTCTTCCAGCTACAAAATCACGCTGCAACCTACATTCAACTGATTATCTACCAGGTATCGGTAACCTCTCTGCTTTGTTGTCATATTATGAAATTCTGCCTAAGAAAAACAAAGTCAATATGTTTTGACTTCTAACAAATAGCATAGGGATGATTTCTGCCTTTTCTTTTTTTTTTTTTTTTTCTTCCCCTGAGATATTGTGGGTCTGAAGCCAAACCCATTAAAGTAATTTTAAAATATATTGAAAATTTGTGGGTAAGCTATTAAGCTTTTTTTTCCCCCAGCTGTCTTTTACCCCAAAAATGCATACTAAAGAACTCTTTCATATTTACTGATAATTTTTTATTAAAGAGCTTCTGGCAGTGCAAGCTGTTGTCTTACCTGACTATTAAATGGGCTACAGGAAAGAGCAGAGCTGGAAGAAACTGTTCCAGCTGTTCTTTTAATCCAGTCATTAAATAATTTTTTTTAAATGAGGGGATTTTTTTTAAAGTTTGTTAATGCTTTTTTAGTGGGTTTTGTGAGGGGCATAAAACACTTCCTGGGAAAATGATAAGAAGAATTCAGTATTGTATTTCTGCATTGTGTATACAGAGACTCACCGATACTGATGTGTTACCGATACTCTTACAGTAAATATTTTGAAGAGCTGAGCTTATATTGTACAAGATTATTCACGATCAGTGAAGAGCATATTTTCGAGATCCAAGTTTAAGTTTTGGGTTTAATTTGTAGGGAGCAGGCTTTCAGCCAGGTTAAGTGCTGTTTTTAGGATCTGTGAGTTGTATGGTATTCTGGCGGTTTGTGAGGACAGAGAGTGAGATTGCCAGCTTTTCCTACATGAGATTAGTAAAAGGTATATAAAGCCCTGATCATCCTTTAAACTTGGTGCAGCTTCCCCATAAATTTCACTGAAAGGATATTCGTGTGTTAGGTAGTGGTCGAGGACGGTGTATCCTTCATGTGCTGGTGGAAGCACAGACTAGTGTTATGGTTGCCTGGTACGACCTGTTATAAGACATGGCCTCTTAAAAGCACTGGATTTCAGAGAGTCCACAGGATGGCAGGGAGAGACGGAAAGGATTGGTGGGTTGGATGTGGATTTGCAGCACAGGATGCAGAAACTGATGTTTCTGAAGTAAGGAGCTGTGGACTCATCGGGATGGGCAGAGTGGAGGAGGGTACAAATCAGAATTGTGCAGCAGTGTGGAAGGAGAGCCTCGGCTTGTGAGAATAAGATATAAAACTGTGGGGAGGAAAGCCAAAAGGGAACCAAGATTGAGGGCAGTAGGACTGGATAGAACTGAGAGTAGAAATCTGAGGAACAACACTCTCACTGCAGCAGTCCCATTTTTTTTCGCATAAGAAGGAAAAAAGAAAGGGCTAGTGAAAAACTATGAGGCAGGAGAAGGAAGGAAAACATTAGGCTTGATAGAAGGAATTAACAAATAGTCTCGGGTCTCAGGGAAATACATATTTCCAAAGCCTTAACTGAAACCCAGTGGTCTTGGGCCTTGTAAAGAAATACCCATCAAGAGAAATGTGTAAAATACGTTATTGTTGGAGGGGAAAGTTTGCATCTAATGGTAAAAAAAATTAAAGAAGTGAAACAATTTGTAGTATAAGCTAGCTCAGATGACCATAGTCTGTGAAGTAGGTAAAAAAGGACAGCTTGGGATGTCAGTGGGTTATTGGTCTAAAAGCCCTCCAAGGGTAACCTATGACATTGTTTCTTAAGTTGCAAAATCAAGCTCTCAAGGTTGAATAAATGCCAGCATTTTGGAAATCTATCATTCCTTAATTTGTTCTGCAATGCACATAATTCGTAATTACATTATTGTGTACAGAGTGCCTACTCAGGTTTGTGATAGGTTGCTTAGGGAGGAAGACCACAATACCTCAGGGTGCTGTGTTGCAGGATGTGTAGGGTATGTAGTGACTGTCAGAAGAGTGGGGGAATTGAGAGGACTGCCTGCTCGTGTGGGATAGTGAATGCTGTCCTGGGGAGCTGTATTCCTGCCTCTGTTAGTGAATGGTCTTGGGGAGGGGTAAGACAGTTCAGCAGAGGTGTTTGTTGTGGGTTACTCATTGATTATACTTTGCTTAGAGTGCCTGGGTTGAGATCCCTGGGTCTGGTCTGCAGAAATTCTGCATCTGTATTGCTGCATCTAAAGGTGAAAGAGCAATGCCCTGAACCTGCAAGTACTTTATTGCACTGAGGGATCTGGGCAAAAAATACATAGGTTATTATGAAACAGTTCATATCCTCTTGTACTCCCTGAAGTGGTCAGGTGGTTGGACTAGATTTTCATTGCAGGTCCCCTCCAACTGAATTACTCCTATTTTATCCTATTCTATTCAAAATAACTACCGAATAGATAGCAGCCAGGCACTTGTGTAACCTGTGCAAAAGGAGACATAGTAAATTTGTTTTTTTGAAGAAGATGCAGTAAATAAGACCCTGAGCTGTATGCTGAGAAAGAGGGGGGAAGTAGCACACTGAATGGCTAGCAATGAAGTGAGTACCATGTCCTGTATAGCTGTGAAAGGACATTGTGTGTCTTACTACGATCTGCAAAATAGTAACATGTGAGGCAGGTAGGATTAGCTATTGGGCAATATGTTTTTTTCTGTATGCTAACAGATGACAGCAAGGACCAGTTTTCCTCAGTCTATGTTTCAAAGGGTTCCTATCTGGGTGAAATAATTTGTAGGCTATGTAGTGTATTATTCGAGTTGAAATAGTGTTTAGTAAGTTAATACAGATGCAGAGAACCTGAACAGGGAGTTATATATCAATTTTGATACTGTCTCCTGCCAAGCATTTTACATGGACTGATTTTAGTTTGAGATGTAGTTCAAAAAGCTGATGAACTTCTTGTAGGTAAATCCATATACATTATCAAATGTATTGGGATACAATTTATCAGTATTAGTCCCTGGTTTTCTTCTCATGGTTTTGTGCCCATTTCTGTGATGACTGACTAAGAGGCTAGTGAAGAATGTTGCACAGATCTTGACATGAAGACTTGGAAGATCTTATGGGCATTAAAAAAAATTACACCAAAAATAAAAATAATTTTAATACAATGACTCAAAGGTCACTTAAAAATAAATAATTTCTTAGAACTTTAGTTATAGCTGAAATTTCTAAACTGAACTAAAACTAACCTCTAAAACTTGAAAAGTAAGCACTGTGTATAGGTAACAGTAATAGCTGCCAGAACTGGAAAATAAAATGCTCTAAAAATCAATCTGAATCTTCATTAGTTGAAATGAACGTAAACCAACTGCAGAACATATATGAAGTAAAATCCTCTACTGTTTAACATTTGAGAGTTTCCAAACCAGACATATAAGTGAGGGCATTATTTGGCAGTGTTTTCCTGACTGGTTTGGTTGGATGCTGCGTCACTGGACATCAGTATGCTCTGCCTATGTCATCACAAGCAGCTATTGTCAGGTTTGTAATTGACAAAAATAAGGATCTGACTTCCAACATGAAATAAGTTACAGACACATACATACATCCTTTATAAAATAGAGAAAGGCAGAAAAGGGCATTGGAGTAAAAGGGATCGTGTTTCTAAAAAGTAATCTGTTTTCCCAGAACTGATTCTTAGGATGATTTGGTCATTGTAGGCTCATGTTTATTCTCTTCCCTTCATTTATATATTTGTAGGAACTGAAGCAGAGGGTCAGTTTTCCCAAACACTGAGCACAGACTAAAGTAGTAAAGCCTTTCATTAGTAATCTGTCTGCCTATGTTTTTTTAATGTGCTGAGCATGTACAGTTGCCAGCTTACAGATTACGTGACCCATATCAGCTAAGATGAGCTTTTACTTGTGCCTGTTGATAAAGGAATAAAACGCAGAGTGGAGCTGAGTTGTGTGGTATATCCGTGATGAGTAATGGAATGGGTTTGGAGCTGAACCATGTGTCTAGACAAAAGAGGGATACTACCTGGCTTGAGAGAGAATGACCTAATAAGGCCAAACATGAGTTTAAAGAAAGCTTTGGTGTAAGGACAGAGAAGTGAAAGTTTATTTTGCTTACTGAAATTCCCATTGAAGTGACTGATTGGTGCTAAGATTTACTATGTTGTTAATGATTTGCTAGAGTACTTAGAACTCTATTGAAATTATTTTTATTTAAATAGCCCATATTTATACTTATATCTTTTCAAGTTGAATCAGGAAACCAATACTTCTGAAATGTTTAAGTGAATTTGGAACAAAGTCTGCTTTGAAGTCATTAGGCTGCAGTCCCCCCATAGGTGCTTTTCCAAGCTCCATCCTGCTTCTTAAAGCTGATTCATTATTGCTTGTAAAAAGCAAAAACATAACATTTTGATGTGTTTTTGTATACATTAATAATGACATATAACTTAAACTGAGCTTGGATTTACACAGAATTTTCAAATAATTGTTGGAATGTGACTCTGCTGATGCACTTTCAGATAAAACTGTCAGATAAAACCAGTCTTGAGGTGCGAAGACATTGCCGTTGCTGCTCTAACTCTTGGCAATCTTACTGATAAGGTAGATTTTGTTAAAATTGCAGAGTCATTAAAGACTACTTTTTGACACCCGCACACATTCCTACCCCCTTTTATTTTGCAACAGTACACTTCATGTCTCAACTAAGTAGTGAGGCCAGTTCATTTGCTAATGCTACTTGACTTGGACATTTATTGGGGATGTACGTGCACCTTAAATTATTATTTTTTGATCAGAGAAACACTCTCACTGTATGCCAGACAAAGCCAGAAAGGCAGGCTGTATTTTCATCTCTGGGGGCTACTTCCCTCCCCCCACTCGCCTGCATGTGATCCTCTCTCACAGAAGTAATCAGCGCACAGCTTAGGGAACAGGAGTTCATTGCTGCCTGCTACTGACTCGCAACATCTGCAGAAAGGCTTCACAGGACCAGATCCAAAATATAAACATGCATTTAAGAGAAAGGAAATCAAGGAACAGCAAAATGCATTATGCTTAAATGAAGTAATTAAATTTCCTTACCTGCCACCCCAACAGAATTTTTCCATCTAATGTTTTTCTTTTCCCACAAATGTGTTTAAAACAACATCAATAAATAAATGCTCTGATTCTGGGTAATTGAACAGTACTACTTTGATATGTCCCAGTACCCAGGTATCTACTCTGCACTATACATGAGGCATTACACGGACATACACACACATGCAAAGTCAAAGGACATGCCACAGAGATGAGCAGGGGGGTACAGACCTGAAGCTCTGTTTCCAGAAGTGGCCCACCTGGTTCACTGTTTAGCCAGTCATAGTTTCCCCTGTCAGCGTGTCCAAATTTTTTCAAGCTGCTGCCCAAGAGCCACCTCATGCTTTCATTAGCCTGGTCTTCTGTCTTCGTGCTTCCACCTTGCTTCACTGCTTGCAACTGCGTCCCCGCCTCCCAGCCTCGACCCAGCTGGGCTGCTCTCAGCTAATGATCCCTCTTAAATGATATCCCCTTTATAGTGGAAAAGACAAAGAGAAGTTACACACACCCCCTAGTCGTCAGGAAGCCAAGCAAATAGATCTCAGAGCCTCTCTCCTCTTCCAACTCAATCTCTCTGGATTTGCTTCGGTGGCCTACATTACCAGCAAAGCTGGCATCAGGTATCTGGGAGCTGGGGCTGATAGCGCTCTGATTGGAGCGCTCCCTGCATTAGGATTATTAAAAGGGGAATTTGCATGTGAATCTGAGCCCACATGGTCATGACTCTGTGTGGATAAATAACGCTCTAAATTTAGTTGTCTAATAAACACTTTTCCAAAAAAAAAATAAAATAAATAAACCTCTTCCTTCTATGCTGACAGTGAAAGGGTAACTGAGGTTCCCCCCTCAGTTACACAGCACAAGGAGGAACCACAATCCAGACAGATTTTTCATTGCTGTTGCCAAAATATACTGTAAAGAGTGAGAGTGGTTTCTGAGTAGAGAGGCAAGGACATAGGGCTAAATGCTGTACTGAATTATTTAGCAGTGTTAGGATGTAGATGTTAATGATAAATCCAGAGAGAGAGCTCTGCCAGGAAAGCTTTGGTCGCTGTTAGAGTGTATGATTGCTTTTGGTAATAATGTGTTTTCAGTTCAGTTAAATCAGGACTTGTTTACAGCTTTCTAGGATACTCATTGTTAAATGGCAATTGTTTCCAGTGAGAAGACTTTGAGCTGTTTATGCAGAAAAACCAACACAAACTCATTTCACTGATGTATGGTAACTCCTGAGGGGAGGAGTATTTAACCTAAGTTGCAAGTTAAATCAAGGTTTAACTCTTACTGACAAGTTGGAGGTGTCTTTTTCAGCCTTGTCGTGAGCAGAGAGAGACTGTTAGTAACATCCCTTTCAACTGTAGTGCATTTTGCATGGTTTCTCAAAGCTAATCTGTTTAAGCAAAAGTTGTGTTTGGGACTGATGGTACAAATTTGGGGTTAGAATCTTCACCTCATTTCTTGCTTGAACTCTTTTTGATCAACTCGACTTTTAGCTCATGGCTCCCAGAAAACTGCATGCCTACTTGGCAGCAGCAGGCTCTATTCCTCCAGCTCCAACAATTGCAATTCATAGGGCAGTGCTTGTTGTTTCTGACCAGAAGACTGGAAGAACCAGTTCCAAGGCTGGCTGTGATGCCTGTGCCTGCAGTGTGCAGGAGGGATTTACCCTGCAGGTGAGCCATGGCTGTGGCAGAGAGAGGAGACTGGTTGATAAATCTATCCTGTTTTGTTACTGAAGTTGCCAGGTGAGCGGTGGATAGGGACCACCAACGTTACATGAAGGGCTGTTCTTGGTACTGAAGCAGCTGCATTGTTTGTTGGGAACCGACCCCCACTTTTGCTTCTGCTGAGAAGGTCGTGTGTGAAGCTAAAAAGCTCACCTCAGAAAAGCCTTTGCATGCTTGTGAGAAGACTCCTCCTTTCCTCAATGCCTCACTTCTCGTGTTGGAGAGCGCTTTCAGAGCTGGTGAGTGTTTCCAGCTGCAACCAGGTCCAGAGGAGTTACACTGTGAACTGTAATGTCAACTGAGAAGCTGGGTCCTAAACGTGGCTTAACAGGTCATACCAAGGTAGTGAAATACTTCTGACTTGATGTCTCAACACCTTGTACAGAAGCAAGAATGATGACCATCTTTCCCAAAGTCTTGTTAAGAAAATAAATTCCTTAAGGAGTCTTGTGACTATGTAGCTTAAATCTATAATCTTAGGTGCAAGCACGAAAAATTCATATACTATTTTAATTAGGGTCTTAATGCAGCCCCTAAGATTATTAATGCTATTTTTAGAAGCTTGCTATAAATTTGCTTTGGGACTGTGCATGAATAATGAGGAGGAGTAAAAAATTACATCTCCTTAAAGTATAAACACCCTGTTTGGCATCCTTGGATTCTAGTTGGATGGATTTTAGCAAAAAAAAAAAAAAAAAAGAT
>VZRE01011589.1:237881-317289 GCA_013396775.1 Cephalopterus ornatus
CTTCTAAGACTCATTGACCTGATTTGCAAAGTGCTGCTTTGCATTCTTGACCTCTGGAAAATTTTTAAGAAAGATTTAATTTTGTAGACCTGAGGCCAAATGGGAATTTGGAGAAATGCAGTGGCCTTTGTCATGCAGGTAATCAGAATATAAAATAATGATTATCTTTCTGGCTTTTTATATCGTCAGTGGACCCAGCAGCAAGATTACTGAGAGTAATGGGATCCTGTGTTTCTACTGCCAGTGGTCAGATGCCCGTTTGACACATACTTTTGTAGAGCAGGCCTGCTCTTGTGTAGAAATGAAACAGTGCCACCTGAGACCGGGTTTGTGATGGCGAATTTGTTGCAGATTTCTGCCAACCCTGTAGGGCACACGTGACACTTACTTTTCCTTCTCACAAGGAGTTCATAAATACCATTGCAGCTGCGGTATGGTGTAATGTGAAGGATGGGGGGAGGATGTTCATCCTTCATTCCAAGCCTCATGGCCAGATGTCAGGCTTGTCACTTTGAAGCGTGGGTCAGGTTGACCTTTGGAGATAATCTCTCAGCACTGGCTTTGTTCTTCGAAATAGTTTAATTTAGCAGTTGCACTGTCAAATAATCTGGAGAAAATAGCTGACATGGAATAGTACCACCTAATTGGTTAAAGTTTGGTAAAAGTTTGTGAAGCAATGCCGATGTTTTTTAACTTAGACAGCATCCTAGTATCACTTCCAATGTCCTAGCAGGGAGCAGGGAGAGACTTTCTGAGGAAGCCACTGCAGAAAATAGGCTCCTCCACTGTCCTCAGTTCGAAACTCAAACTGTCATAAACAATTCATCACTCTGTTTTGCAGAGATATTCCAGGCTAGCAGTGCAAGTCTAGGCTGTATTGCCACTAATAGTAGTAGGGAACAGAATATCCACAGTGCCCTAGATACCTTTCAAATTTCTTGCTACTTTCTTCCAGCAGTTTCTTTTGCTGCTTTCCACAGGTGCTGGTGAAACTTCCCTCCTTGAATGACTGCACTGCAGTGAAAGAGGGTATGAAGGCTAACCTGAATAATGCAAAACTGGAAATTTAGTGGGTGAGGTGTTACCACTGTAAACTGTCCAGTGTTGTCAGGTTTAGATTCATTGGGTGAAATGGAGGAAGATAATGACTTTTGTGTAAAACCAGCTGGTAGCTGCTTGTGTGTCCTTCAGGCAGGAGTGGTGTGGGCTACTGTCTATTGCTTTTACTTGGGTAACTAAGCAATTCTGTTTTGTTCTTTTTTTGATAAATTTTTCATGATATTGAAATTTTGGCTTTACTTTTTTTTGTTAATTATCAATACATTTGTTTTTTCAAAAACAAAGCACCTTCTGAAGTGCAATCTCATCTCCCCACCAAACTAAAACCCCTGTCGCTTCAAAGGATAGATACAAGTTGGCATAGTCCTACTGAGAAACAGTGCTCTGGAGATCAGTGTTTGCGGACAAGGTGCACGTACTCATGGCCTATGGAAATCAGAGACAGGAAGACTCCACTACAAAATGTGTGCATGCTGATGCTACCTTGGTGTAGGAGCAGCAGTGGCCATGGAAGCAGGAGGAGGTACTGCTGAGTTACTGATCCCAAATCCTCATGCTGCAGCTGGGTAGCTGAAAGCAAAACCTTTAGAGACAGTGCTAGGGACTGACAGCTCAGGTTGCTGCAAGAGCGGGATTGCCTCCTGCAAATATCCCTTGAAGTTCTGTAAGTGTAATAACACTTGAAAAGCTCTATGGCCATGGCAGAGTGCCGGTGGCTGGGCAGCATCTATTTGATGATACTGTCTGCAGCTGTTGGTTTGGTTTTGTTGGTTTTTTTTTTTTGGTTGGTTGGTTTTTGTGGTTTTTGTTTGCTTTGGGGATTTTTGTTTTGTTTTTAAACTTTTTGTTTGTTTTGGTTTGGGGGTTGTTTATTTGGGTTTTGTGGTTTTGTTATTGTTGGGGTTTTTTTTGTAATTCCTGTCAATCTAGGCTTGTTCCTCTTCATTTACAGTTGGTCATCCTTACCCTGAATACTTGTTTTCTCTTATTTAAGAAAAAAATCTGCTACTCAAGAGTGCGTATCTGCCAGTATGCACTGTATGGAATTTTGTTCCTATTTAGCCAAACTGCAGAAATTCTTTGTTTGTTAGGGAGGGTAAGGAAGCTGGTGTTGTGATTGGGGTTTTGGTGATTTGAGTTTTTTTCAGCTCATGTTGCCTTGTGTGACTACTTAGCCATCTTGTCGGTACTTTGTAAACGTGTCAGGATGGTGGGGCAGCGAATAACCTGCTGTGTAAGAGCACTGTCCAAAAGCGAGCAGTTATCTTTCAACTCAGACAGTGCCTGGTGGAGAGTGTCAGGTACTCAGTGGGATCGGCTGCATCCCCCGAACTGTGTTGGAGGGCCTGAAATGCCTGATGTGAGGGTTTCCCCAGCTTTGGGAAGACAGCGTGTCCTGCAGCTGCTACCTGGCCAACGGAGCCTGTCCCAGCAGTGCTGGCAGATGAAATCCCCAGTGTCTCTTTGGGCCTGGGTATGCGGTGATCTCTGTAAGCATGCCTCTGAAGGACATTTCTCTCTCTAGGAGACCACAGTGAGGACAAAGGCCAGAAAACACAAATTTTTTTAAAGTGGAAGGGGACTAACCTTGAAAAGCATGACACATTTTTCATCACTGTCCTAAACCCTGTGTGCGCTTCTGTATTGTTAAAGTGTTAGGGAATTGATCTCAGTGTTAGTTTGTGTTTTGGGGAAATGGAGGTTGGGTTGTGGGTGAATTGTTGGTTTTCTTTTGAGGGAAGTGGGAATTAAATGTTTGGGCATGCTTTTTACTTTCAGGCTGAGATATGCTCATTTTATTTACTCCATCTTCCTGATGCTGTGAGATTCTCTTCTTTATGCTGATGTTTTGGGGTGCAAAAGTTGTGCTGCCATCCCCAGCGCTGACCCTGTGCTATCAGAGTCAGTCAAAATTTTGTCATTGACAAAGGGGCAGATGTTAAGCTCTGTATTTTGTCTTACCCGTCATAGCTAAATGGGCTGTGGACCGGTTTCCCACTATGTTATATTACTTCTGTTCAATGTAAACAAAATCAAATGAGAGGCTTTTTTTTTTTTTTTCCTGCTTTAGTAAAGCTTAACCAAAAATGCGTTTATCTCACATAAGGAATACACTGTGAAGATGGCCATGGCAGCTCAATTACCCTGATATCTGAATTCCAGTTGCTTGAACCTATATGCAGGCTAATGGTATGGGGTTCAACAAGGCCAAGTGCTGGGTCCTACATTTTGGCCACAAAACCGCAGGCAGCACTATAGGCTGGGGACAGAGTGGCTGCAAAGCATCCAGGCAGAAAGAGACCTCGAAGTTCTGAATGACAGGAAGCTGAACATGAGCCAGCAGTGTGCCCAGGTGGCCAAGAAGGCCAATGGCATCCTGGCTTGTATCAAGAACAGCGTGGCCAGCAGGACCAGCGCAGTGATTCTTCCCCTGTACTCAGCGCTGGTGAGGCCACACCTGCAGTGCTGTGTCCAGTTCTGGGCCCCTCAGTTCAGGAAGGATATTGAGGTGCTGGAGCAGGTCCAAAGAAGGGCAATGAGGCTGGTGAAGGGAGCACAAGTCCTGTGAGGAGAGGCTGAGGGAGCTGGGGTTGTTTAGCCTGGAGAAGAGGAGGCTCAGGGGAGACCTCATCACTTTCTACAACTCCCTGAAAGGAGGTTGTAGCCAGGTGGGGGTTGGTCTCTTCTCCCAGGCAACCAGCAGTAGGATAAGAGGGCATGGTCTTAAGCTGCACCACATGAGGTTTAACTTAGATATTAGGAAGAAGTTCTGTACAGAGAGAGTGATTGGGCATTGGAATGGGCTACCCAGCGAGGTGGTAGAGTCACTGTCCCTGGAGGTTTTTAAGATGAGACTGGATGTGGCACTTAGTGCAGTAGTCTAGTAGAAGAGGTGATGTTCAGTCAAAGGTTGGACTCAGTGATCTCAGATCTCTTTTCCAGTCTGGGTGATTCTGTGATTCTGTAATTTTTCCCAGCACTGTGGCCTCCTGCTCTGGAGCCCATGGCATGGCTGTTTGGATGCTCGGACTTCAATCTTGAAGAAAAAGCATTCTTGACTGATTCTGCTTCTCTGTGAGGGATTCTTGCTTTCAGGCTGTCACCTGGAAATCAGTGTCTTTTACTTCTCTAAGATATATAAAAGATTGGTTTTGTACCATGTGCTGAGTCAAGGCTGTTATTTTCATCAATAATTAAAACTGAACTTTGTAGCATATTACCTAGCCAAACAAAATCAGTAATTCCTTAAATATAACTGAAAAAACCCTAAGATTTCCTATAAAAAAATACTCATTTGGTAGCAGTATAATATGTATCCTCTTTTACATTTTTTTTAAATAAAGTTAATCCCATTCTAGTAACAGGAATGCAATGTAATTTAAGTTAAACTACTAAAAATTAGGCTGAACTATTTCTTTCTTTACAATAATAATAATAATGAAATATTCTAGGTCTGTGATATCTGTACTCAATAATCATCTACCAAAGGTGTAAAATTTACCTGCATTTAAATACCAACTATGGACACCATTATAAATTGCAATATATATAGTATCTGCAATGGTGTCTATATCTTTCCTTTTACAAGGCTTTGGGAAGCAGGGCAGATGTGTGTATTACCCTGACCTTAAAGAATGGCACATAGGGTTTTTTTGTATCTTTTGTCCACACTTTATTTCTTTCACTGGTTTCTTCCAGTAATGTTTGCCAATATAGGGAAATGAACTTTTAAGGAGACATGTTAAGCTTCAGCTGAGATTTTAAAAGTAAACTTTTAAGATTTATCTTATTGTTCAGTGTATTTGATGTTGCTTACCCTGGCTGTTGACCTTGCATAATGCTGGGCAGGTCTTAGATAAGGACCTCACAAACTATCTGCAGTCTTGTGCTCAATTCTTTGTTCAAAATGATACAATTTTCTGCTAGACTATTGTGAATATCCGAATCAAATCTTGAGACTGTATCTAAATACAGCAGTCTCTGCGTCAGTGCTTGTTTCTAACACACTAGATTTCATGCAAAAGCATGATCATACCTTTATAGCCTGATTTGGTTAATATCATCTGCTGGCAAAATCTATCCACTCTAGATTCCAAAGGAATTACTCCTTCTGACACTGTTGCTTAGAACCATTGTGGTTAAAAGAGCACTGTTGGACAAACAATAGCTCTTCTAGCTTCTAAAACTAGCTCACTTCTTCACTGGAGTGGAAAAAATGCATATTAACTTATTAGTCCTTTGTCATCACTTTAAAGCCCAGTACAGCTCAAGAGCAGAACTGTAGGTGTTAACATAATCTCTCACATGTTATTGTCACTAGACTTACAGAAGCCCAGGTATCTTTTCTGTCATTGAAAACTAATCTGTAATTCTTCATTTGCCATTGCTAAAATGCTTGAAACATTTGAAAACCTGAGGAAATGCAGCTTCTGAAATCCATTCCTGCCCTGAAACAGTCTTAGCAATAACAGAAAGAATGAGTGAATTGAAAGCTATCTGTATAAACTAAAACAACTGATTCAGGATATAGGCTCGTAGCAGGCTGCTGTTGCCCATATACATGTGAGAACAAGCGGTATGACAAACTGGACCAAAGATAGGGTAGTGGGGGAACATTCAGGCTCTGTTAAAAGGTTAGGGAAGCACTGCCAGTTCCTCAAGTGGCCTCTTGGAGAGCCACGGGAGAAACCATAAGGAGAAAACTGGAAGATGAGTTCAAGTAGCAGGTTACCCAGATCTTACTGACTGGCCTGTAGCACAGATCAGGCTGGTTGTTTGCCTCTCCTTAACCCCAGTCCCTGGTTAGGTGTCCTCCTTGAAGCTATAGGCTGTATCCGTATGAGAACTGGGGCTGTAAATCGGGATACACTTGTTCAGCGTTTTACACAGTTGTCAAGGAAAGGTCAAGGAAGACCCTCTGTCCTTTCAGGACAAGGGAGAAAATTATTCCTGTCCGTGGACGTCTGAATCCATACGACATTCCCTGAATTGAAGTGTGTATTATTTAACAGAGCATCAGCTGAGAGGCTTTGAGCAATTTTGTACTGTTTGCTTGAAATAACACACATTTTGTGTACTCTTCCAATTCAGAGCTCACGTCCTGAAGCTGAATCTCCTGATTTGAATCTAAAGATTTTTACTTCGAACTCATGGAGAAGATGCACAGCCTCCTGCAACCTGTAAAATAAAATTTGCTAAAGAAATGAAATACATTAAGAAAATCTTGTATATGAAAGAGGCCCCAAATCTGCAGATGTGGCAAGATCTTTATTTTCTCAAGTACACTGGTGAGTGGTTCAACTTGTCAGCAAACTGGCAGTCAAGCCTAGATTTGAGGGTATGATCTTTGTTGAACAAAGGCAGGTCAGCTAGCCTTAAATGCATGAAGCTTTATTAGCAGAGCTGGTGGTAGGGGTACCTGAAGGGGCAGAGAAAAAGGAAAACTCCCCACCAGTGAGGTGGGAAGTGAGGGACACCCAGGCAGGAGTCCTCCTCCTTGGAGTGTCCTCTTGGTGCAGCAAGTGGCATGTAACACTGCTGAGTGTGACCCACTGGGAGCTGCTCAAATTCCCCAGTGGTTGTTTTTGCTTATGATGCTGTTAGCGTCAATCATGTCACACTTGATATGGTGTCTGAGCTGCATGCTGATTGTTTGCTGTGCCTTGCTCATGTCTGTTATTGGGTACTGTTTGTAGGATAAATAAAAAGCCATTATCCTCATAGGTGCAGAACTTGCCTGCTAAAAACTGTGAGGGGAAGGCTGAAGAGCTCTTACAATGGAGCTGTAGACTGGAAACTAAAATGTCAGGAGCCAGAGGGGGAAAAACGGCATGAGTTAAAGATGAAAGGCAGACATTTCCAATGTAAAAATAGTTCAGAATTGACCAGTGCAAGGCCATAAGGACAAGAACAGGGTACAGGCACTGCCACAGTTTCCCTCAAGCTAGGGAGATGAGAGCTTAAAGAGAGGCAAGTGTAAAATATGCTACAGGATTGGAAACAAAGTATCTTGGTATTTGAAAAGATAAGGCACCATGCAACATCCTCCATAGAAAACCATGGATGCAAAGGCTTTAAAAGTGGCTTCTTAAAATGAGAGGCTTAGCTTGGCAGCTGGGAGTGGCATTGCAAACAGATCATGAAAGAGATGTGTTGTCTAAGGGATGTGTGAATGCTTGGAGAGAAATAATTGCACATTAGGATGGTGGAGCTGCTGAGAGCCACTACTCAGTGTGAGCAGCTTTATAGCTAACAGGCTAGGTTTTCAGCTAGCACATGCAAGCTGCAGCCCAAGAATGATGTGCTGATGTTGGGGTGTACAGTTATGTGATAGTGTCTTCTTTGAAAAGCTGGCACTGAGGTGAGGGCTTGTACAAGAAGGGCCAAAACTGTAGGAAAACACCACTCTGGCATTTGGGCTGGTTGAATGGATGATGTGAACGTTTCTTGCAAGTGTGCAGTCCGTCATGTCCTAAATTAGGGAGATTTTATTGTCATTTGACAGAGTATTGAGAAAATACCCTCTGCATTGAGAAAAGCCTGAGTATTGAGAAAAGACCTGCTTTTGGATAGGTGGGAAGAGCGTGCCGCATGGTGTGTTCCAATTCAGGCTGCATTGATGCTGCTGTGCAAAATCTTGCTCCTGTGTGAAGCTCCAGTGTCACTCAGAGTTGGACAGAGGCGAAAGCCTGGGGCCAGGCTGATTAAATGTGGATTTTCTTTTTAAAGATCAAGTAGATTTTGCTTGGGGCAGTGGAATACTAAGAGAATCAGCTGTGAGCAGAATGTCTGAGGCATATCTGTTATTGGATACTGTCTGTTGGACAAATAAAGAGTTATTCCATTCTGCTACAAGGTGGGGATCCTCCCATCCCGGCATATCCTCACACTCTCGAAGTCAAGTGACTTGGTGTGTTACAGCAAGAGGAACCAGAGGGCTGCTGTGGGTCAATAGGGCCTGTATGGGTGAGCAGTTATAATGTGCCCAGGTTGTAGGGGCTGCACTAGACCTGACTGGTTAGAGGCATTTTTGTTGTGATGTTGCTCTTCATGGTTTAAGTTTTTTTAAACTTTATTTGGCTCCAAACATTACTTTTTGCCATACGCAGGATGAAGCCTTCTTGAGATGGATGCGTGTCCAGCCAGCCTGGCTTGGTTTGAATGTCTAAAAGAGGCACTCGAAGTGATGTAGTTTGGCTCTTGTGCCCTGTCCCAGGCTCTTCTCATCCTGTTTTTCTTTAACAGTTACTGCATTATCTATACAGATCCGTACCGTTGTCTAGAACAACACGGCTTACCCTATACACACTCCCTTCCAACACACCACAATAGTGGTCATACTTGTCCTACTCTCAGCACAGCTCTGCCTAAAAAATTGAAAACTTGTAAAAAAAAAAAAAAACCAACTAGATTTAAATCTCCCTTTGTTTTGTTTTGTTTCATGGTTGGCTTTGCAAACTAACAGTCTTTATTCTCTTGGGCTTTGGGCTGGTCACAAGAGCCTGCATTGAGATATTCAATTATTTAGTGTCCTTTTAAAAGAAAAGGTAATGTACACAAGAGAGATATAAGATCTGCTCTGGTGACCATCTCTGCAGCTGGGATTTTAAAAGAACATTTTTATCTGCCCCACAGTGAACAAAATGCACCATGACAATTCTACTCAGAAATCGATTCCTGTGTTTTCTAAAGGGAAGATGAATTATTTTTACAAGTGAGCATTATGAGCCAAGAGCCTTGTCACCTTCCTCTCCTTAGATTAGTTACTGCAATACGTTTTCAAAGCCATTTTTCACTTTCTCATGATGTTTGACATTATTGTTTCCTAAGCTTGAAGATTTGCCTGTTTCTGACCTCCTGGACAAAATTACTTACAGGGATAGATTTCAATATAGCATCTTATCCAGTTTTGTTCTGATCTTTCTCTCCCTGTAATCTCTGGCACAAAGGAGAAACTGATTTGAAGTACAAAGCAGTCTGCCAGGGATGTAATGTAACATTAAAAAACATAGTAAATAATCTAAAAATGCTACACAGTAAAGTATTCTAAATTAATCTTCACTAATTTTGTTTGACTGTGGTAGTGAATGAAGATGGTGAGAGATCTCCTCAGAAGTGGTCACACTAACCACAGTGAACAAAAATATTTCAAGTTGGGCATATTTCCTGAGAGCTGGCAAATCAGAAGTATTGCTTCTTTGTGGATACAGATTTCTCAGCAATTACAGTGTAGATAAAGGTACAAATCTCTCGCAAAAAGAAAACAGAACAAAAAACCAAACCAGATTTACTACAATGGATTTCTAACAGGAGTCAGAAAATTGCACATGCAGCCTCACTAATTTGTTGGGTTTGGGTTTTTTTCTTTTTTTTCTTCATGATAAGAGTAGTACTTAGCTGACCTGTGCTTACAACTAAATTGTTTTGATTTATTTGGGATTCTCTGGGTTATGAAATCTGGATACTGACTGCATTGTTCCAGGACACTGTGTCAAGCATTTGGATAGAGTTCAATTTGTGTTTGTTTACGGTGATATTAAATGTTAAGAGGTTTATCCTGATGCTAGCTTCTTTGCCAAAAGCTCCAAAATCAGAGATCACCCTGCAATTCACATAACTCAGCAGACAGAATCCAGGCCTTGTTCTACTTCTTGTTTTGACTTCTGCCACAGGTCTGCTCAGTGAACTAAGGTAACAGTGAAATTTAATAGTGTGCCTGTTTAGTCCCTTTCTTTTTTTATTTTATTTTTTTGTGTTTTTTAAAATATTTCTTGACAGCTGGTTTCTTTGACAAATGTTCTTAACACTTTGCTCCTTGGTAATAGGCGAAGACCTAGTGTCTTCTAGATAAGTACAAAGCAAGGTCACCCCTTCTATCACATGTGGACCTCTTGCGCCATTGGCAGCAGAAGCCATGCTAGTCTGACCCCAGCATTAAGTGGGAAGGCAACTGGAAATTTGCACTTGTAAGGAGTGAGTGGAATAGTGGAGCAGTACTTTCTGTATTTACCCGGTTGCTGTTTCACATTACTGAGTGGTGTTTAGGAGGAAATGAAAATCTTTCTAATGGGATCTAAATGAGACGTGTGGAGCAGCAGAAGGTAGTTTCCTGGAATGAAATTAGATCTGACAGTTAGGATTTAACACAATCTTGTTTTGCCAGAAGTGTGTAAGATTATTAAAGCAACACAACCTCATTTATTTGCCTTGTAATCTGCTCTTAACCTTCATGCTGATGAGGCTGTTACGTAACAGAAATTGAAGGCCAAACCTTGTGTTGTTTCAGTGGATGGGAGCCCACGTCCAGAGAACCCAGTGAGGCCAGGTGAGAATGCTGCCTGCATTTTCACTCCTATGTGGCAAGCTTACCTTTGGGCTGTAGATAGCAACCCTGAGCACACAGAGGTGTACTCTTAAGGTTAATGTATGATGCTATGTATTGTCGCTGGAACAGTCCTGCTTTCAGGAAGCCCTATGGCAATTCTTTTGACAGGGGTCCTGGCCAAGCCATTCTCCTTCAGTATTTTAGTTTTGGTTGCATACAAAACCATGTGAGGCTGCTGTGAAGGTGTTCACTGTTTTCATTAAGTATTTTCATTAAACAAAAGGTTTTTTGTCAGCAGGAGCAAGCACGGATTCAACTTTAATCAAAAGAGGGATTTAGGTGATGGGGAGAGCCCTTGCTGAGCTTTTCAGCAGGATGAAACATTGCAGCAACCAAACTGTTTGCATGCACCTGTAGGTTGGGAACAAGTGTTGAGTATTAGCTAAAGTGAGTGTGGTCAGGGAATGCCTAGGTTAAAAGTGCAACAGAAGTTTGGCTGTGCATGAGAGCTCCAATGAACTCATCTCTAACGAAATCAAAGCCAGAAGTATTTTCCTCATTTTAATGGAGGGAGAAATGCTTCACCTGTTTAGATGCTTCAAAATTCTGCATGGTATCTACTTGCACCTTAAGCTGTCTCAGTAGCTTTATCCTTTTCTACTCTTACAAGCCCAGACTCTAGCTAGGAGTGCTGCAGGACTCATTTGTTACAGTGTTTAGATCTCACCTGCCATGAAAAAACCCCAGCAGTTGAGAGTGACTAAATTCCCCAGGTCATCCATAAAAACTGCAGTCCCTGCTGGTACACGCCACGTATTTCAGGCCCTTTCTCAGTTCTGTTCCTTTGCTTCATTAGGAACTGTAAAATAACTTTTGTTAGACAAAACCAAAGCATAATTTATTTTGCATTTGAATCTTTATTCTACAACACAAACAACATAAATAGTTTATACTTTTTGTTTTAAAATATTTCCATTTCAGAATTCAGTCAGAATAAAATATACACAAAATACAATTTGCAAGCCAGCTGACAGTGACTGCCCGACCACTGGACACCCAAGGACCATACAAAGCTAGCGGCACGACAGGACGCAGCGGACACAGGGAGGTGTTTTTCTAAAGAAGAGCAGAAAGGTAGAGGGAGGAAACATGGATGAGACCAAGGAATTGCAGCTAGGTATCAAATCAGCAGAAGGTAAACCCCATGTAAGCACTTGCTTGACAAGGTGATTTATAATCTCTCTTAAAAAATATTATTGGCTCCTCCTGAATATACAGCTAGAGAGATTAAGTCCTGGGAATCATGTTTTGTGGTAAAATGCTTCCTGTGGCAGCCATCATCATGGAAATAAAATTTTATTTTTCTAATTTTCAAACAGCAAAGGCTTAGGTCTTTGGTGAAACGGAGTGTCCACTCCCTTTGGCTTGCTTTCAGTTCTGGTTGAAGGGCTCATAGAAGTAAGTTTGCAGTCTCACAAATAATGACAAAAAGTGGGGAGAGAAAAGAGGCAGAGAACAGAAAGTGGGAGGAACTGAAAAGAAGGTGCTTGCTGCTGTCATTGCATGCTTTTCAATCTCTTGCTCCCATCTGCGCCAGCAAATGGCACGCAGTAGAGGGCTCTGTCACCACGATGCTCTGCCCTTCCTGGCTCTTTCCCCTTTGGTATTGAATCCTGCCTTCCCCTGCAGAGTGGGTGGCTCAGGAGCCACAACCTGCTTGCGGAGGTGATATTTGTCCCTTGCTTTAACCTGTGTATCTGTGCCTCTCTGCTAGCTCAGTTCTCTCACTGCAGTTTGCTTCTTGTGAAAGCATGGCACTTCAGTGCAGCCCAGATGAACCAAATGCATGGATTGGAAACAGGGCCCCATGGTATTTACATGAAATTTATGGAAGTACATAAGCTACCTTTTGAAAAGTGGGACGTTGGGGTAAAAGGATTGAAATAGATCCTGTTGCCATGTTTCTTACCAAAAATGCTTTCCATAACCCTGATTCAATGTGGCAGTGGAGACTATGCAAACCTCAACTTGTGATTTTGCCAAAAATTGGAATTTGAGCGATCTTGTTCCACAGGCAAGCTCATTATTGCATTAATCCAGGATCATACAGTGCAGCTCCACTACTAACCACAGAATTAGGGCATTTCTTCTTCACTCTGCTTTTAGTTTTCAGCTTGGAGACCTCTGTGCACTAAGTAAAAAGACTGGTGCATACTTAGGCTACATGTGTTTTCATTTTTAATTTTTAAATAGCCAGCACTGCATGTTTGGCCAAATCTGTCTGTTTAGTATGATATTAGTGTCAGTTATTAAGTATATATTCTGAGGGGGATTAGAGGAAACAACAGAAAGAGGATATACCACTTCTTCCTTGCAGCTCTACAACTTCCTAGAGTCCCAGGTGTGTTGCTGGTGAGGGCCCCTAAGAGACCCTTTAGTCATATTCCTATAGAAGCTCCACTCAAAATAGGGAGGTTTAGTGAAGAGGGATCATTAGCTGCCAGATGCTGTTGTCTGTATTGCATAAAATCCAACATTTGTGCTTCTGTGCTATGGTAACTTGGTCCTTTTACACTTACAAAATACAGTTAGGGGGTTTTTTTGTCATATGCCATGATTAGCCCTGTACACAGGTCTTTCATAAATGACTATAACTGGAGTAATGAGTAAGTAGCCTGCTTAAATATGATCTCAGTACAAAAGTGGAAAAAAAAAAGAAAGCACTTCACTTTTTTTGTGAATTAAAAACAATTTATCACTGAGAAATGGCATGATCCATTCTAGAATGGATTGCTAAAGGTGACAATAGCCAAACCACATGCTCAGTTTCTCAGTAGGCTTCTACACAGATGAAGAGCTAGCTAAAAAATAACATACTTCAGCTTGCTTGGGTTAGCCTCCTACGTGCTAATACTAGATCTGTGCAAAAGTGAAGGTTACAATTTTGCAGCACTGGGATTCATGGGACTATGCGCTGATTCCTGTGGATTTTTCAAGCAGGAGCTGTATAGAGGACAGCAGCAGAAAGGGTGATGTGAGGAATTGTACAGGACTTTCCTGAGAACTTGTAAACCCATATGAGGAGACTAAAGGATTCAAGGACCAAGTCCTGAGTAAAAAAGATGTCTAGGTACTTAACTTCCATTGATTTCAACAGCTTTGGCACTTTGAATGTGGGTCTAACCTGTGGAGAAAGGTACAAAGTGCAGGCAGCACATGGAGCCGGACCTCTCCACTTGCTAGTTTGTTTGCTGCTTGGTTTTGTGCCAGTGCTGTGCCAAGCTCTGAAGTGTCAATACCAACATTGAAATGTTGCTGTATCAAGTATAAATGAAAATTACACACAGTAACACAAGGTACTTAGAGGTGGGGGTTATATCTTTGGTGAGCGAGAATTTGTCAGTGAATTTTACAGTTAAGGTTTAGATTTTAAACAAAACTTGAAGCTCAACCTGAAAGGCAAAGCACCTTACAAGTCACAGGTGTAAACTCTGCTTGGCCTTGGCGTGAGCCAGCCATAGTGCAGAGGACATGAATTTTTTATCTGTGATGAGGCAAAAAGCTGTGTTGCCTGTGCTTGGAGTTGTACAGGAAAAGTTTTGCCTAAATCTTTTCATAGTAATTCTTTCTAGATGCTAAATTATTCAATTATTCTCACACGAGTGTTTATCCCCAGGAAAGTATTAAATCTGTATCTTAACATCTTAAGGACATGAAAGCATGTTAACCTAAAGATAGTGGTGGTAATTCTATGACTGATGAATGTTTAGAAAATGTACCAGAGTAACTGTGTTAACCAGTGCTGGTGTGATATAAACACTTGGACAGCATGATAAACATATTACTAATGTGGATAGCTCTCTGTAAACATGCTGAATGCTCAGAATATGACAGTGACTGGAGCTACAGATATCTGTAGATACCCGCATCAATCATCTCATGTCCACATATGTTCCCAGTACAGAATAAAATGCAAACACATGCAATGGCCTGAGACCATGTAAGTTGGGGTCAAACCCTGCTTCTGCTATGTAAGAGAGGGATCACTTTCTTGAGTGCTCTGCTTTTGTCTGCTTTAAATATTTGCACAGTGATGAGCTATTTCATGTGCTTAAAGGTAGCTGATGCTGGTCAACAGCAACTCTCTCTGTTACTGGTTGCCTACAAGATTTGAAAATGAGATGTCCTTGCCTCTGCTTGCTGCAGTGGCCCTGAGGAGGGCAGCGTGAATTAGGCAGCAGAGGTGCAGCTCTGATACCTGAGAAAGATGTCAAGCCACCACAGTAAAGCTGCAAAGATGCTGCTGTAGCTCATGCATTAGGTTACAGAGCTATAAGTAAGGATTTGAATGGGTTACGTGTGTGAGAAAGACTTGCACATGTGGATACAAGGGCTACTTTGTGCTACTGATTGAGGTGCTTCCCCTCTCCCAAGTGGAAAGCAGAAAAGCTGCTGTAGTGTGAACACGTAGCTGGACATGATTGGGATGTTCAGGAATGCCCTCCTGAAGCTTACAACAGGCTGATGCCATAACTTTTTCCTGGGACTGTCCTGGCAGACTCCTCCTTTGGGCTAAAAGCTTGCTTTATGAGGTCAGAAGGTATCACGTTGGCAGCCATGAGGCATGGAACAGATCGCACAGATCTTTGAAATAGTGACTTCACAAGTTTATTGTTCTACTTCTTTGGGGCATGCTGATGTCTGTGGCTGAACTAGCAAAAAAAATGCTGAGAATCCAAAGAATGAACTAATTTTTTTTATTTGTTTATAATTTGAAGGTGCATCAGAAGGCTTCTACATCTCAGATTAATGGTTCCTGAAGTGGCCCTTGGCTGCTCTCCTCATCTGCTTATCATTTTACACAGAAAGAAAAGAAGGAGAAGCACATGCTGAATTTTGCTATGTAAAGCTTGCTGCTTCAAACCCCACACCCTGCCTTTTAGATCACTTTTCTGGAATTACTCAAAGTTACTCATGACCTCTTATGGAGGGGTGTTAATAAGAAGAGGCACTGAGGGTGACAATGGGCACTTGGTGCACAATTTGAAGGAAAAAGTTTAAAACAGGGCAACAGCAGTATAGCAAATCTACTCCTCATTTTTCAGTATGGTAGTTGTAGTGTAAATAGTTGAAATGAAATTATATTTTAGGTCAAGATGGTGGCTAATCAGATAACACTAGGTTATCTGTTCATGGACTTGAGGGAGGTGGTAGTGGTATTGTCACTGCTAGAGCTTTTTTTCTATTTTACAGAAGGATTTTGTACTTCAACCAGAACACATAACATAGTGTTTCCTAGATACTAGGGCCTCTTCTGTAGTCCTGAGTGATTTCACCAATACTGCTGCCAATTTTAGTACCCCAACATAATTTAGGGATTTTCCTTAGTTTTAGATCAGTACCACAAGGATCTGCATCCATTCAATGCATTTAAAATGAAAACCTATTTTCATTATAAATGCATTATAATTATAATGAAATTTATAATGAAAACCTGGGTTTTTTAAATAATGAAAATGTTAATAATTTTTTATATATTGTATTTAATATACATAATATATTATTAGATTTATTATGCTGATTTCCATTGTTGCCTAACTAATGTACTGCTTTAAAACCAGTTCTGTATAGATGCCCAGTAAAAGCTTGCACAAAAAATATAACCATCTTTTACTCTACCTAAAGATATATAAGAAAGACATGGCAACAGAAATCAAACTGTGCTACAACTCTCCCAAATACCAAAGGCTAATCTAACCTGTCCCCGAGGAAGTATTTAAACTGTTGGGAGAAAATTGACAACTGAAAAAATTGTTGGTCATTTATAAATTCAGTTTAGGTGGTAGGAAGGAGTTGTTTTTATGGAACTTTTATGTCCTTTAAACAATTTAGCAAAGAGAAGTTTCAAAAGAAATGGAAACAGCATGACTATTACTACAGAAATTTATGGGACAAATATTCCCTGCACAAGTCTAACAGGTGACAAATGGAAAGTAGGCAATAGAGGGAAAAGGCAGGAGGATAGTGGCAGACTCTTCGTAAACACAGCAGCTTGGGTGATGGCTGTTCAATGAAGCCTCTTGGCTCCCTTTGTTTTCTAGGTTTAAGATGCTAAAAGCAGTTGTTAGTTGTGCAAAATCCAGGCCTGATATAAAGAGATGACATTTTTAGAATGCTTTGGAGCAGGGACTGAAGCTGTATATTTAGTTGGTATGCACATTTTAAAGGTCTTGGGAGAACAGCATTAAGGGATCACCAAAGATTAAAAATCAACTTGTTTTCAACAAGTTATTTCAACTCTGATCAACAAATTATGTGGCATGGGAGTTCGAGATGGAATGTCCCAGGGGCCGTGACATAACCTGTGCAGCAAGGTAACCCTTTGCTGTGTCTAGTGCAAAGAGCATCACATATGCATTTGACAACACAATAGTCAATCCTTCCTCTTCTCCTCCCTCTTACTAGTAAAAGCAAATTGCAGTAGTCCCTATAGGAGTGCTGCACAGAGGGGGATGAATGTCCATGAGGATCTGTCCCTTTCTATTTACAGCAGTGGGCAAGAAATGGGAGAGAAACAGGAAAGATAACCTCCCTTTCAGACTATTTTCTATCTTGCTTCAGCTCAATGTGAAGTGATAGTCTACATTTAACAAAGGTGATAAGGGTGTTCCTGGCTACAGCAGCTCTATATAAGCAAACAAATTTCCAGTAGACTCATAGCCACAGTGTTACTTAAACTGGAACACTTTATCCCTACTCTGCTTAGTTGAATGCTGCATACCGGCACATGCTGGTATTTACTCTGTGGTGTGTCTTCCCCACAGCTTCACAGGAAATACAAAACAAACTTCCCTTTTGCCCTTAGGGGGAATTTGACCTGTGAAAAAATGGTCAGCTGTAGGCATAGCTGAAGAGGCAGCCAGGGCAGCACTGGAGAGAAGGCAGCTTGACAGTGCCATTTCTCTTCGAGCAATACTCCACAAGAGCAATGGGAGGATGAATAGTCTGTGCTTGGTTCACCAGATTTAGACCTGGAATACTTCAGCTACTCCAAATGTGATCAGACTTCAAAGGCTCTTCTTGGAGCAAAATAAATTTTCACTTTCTTTAGTGAGTGATGCATATGGTTACTACAATAGTCTTTAGTTACCTATCCTCTCTCATGCTAATTTTTGAAGGGAAAATGTTACCCTAAAAAGTGTCACCTTGTTACTTGTCCTATAGCTCCATCTTTTACCCATACTGACCTGGTTTGACATCCACATGACAGCTGCATTCACAGCTAATTGCAAGTGTCAAGTTCTGCTGCAGTTTCTTGTGGCTCCCACTGTCGCAAATTTGAATTAAAATGAAGGGTACTGAAATGTATGACCCCTTCAGGTACCAGCCTGATTTACTGGTAGTTTCTGGGTTCTGGGGCCATGCCAGACATATGGACAGACTCAGGTTTTGCCTCCTTTGCTAGTGTGAGCAAGGAACACACAATCTCAATTGGATGACATAAATCAACAAGCTCATTGTTTCTTAATTTATGACCAACAAATAGGCAACTAATGAACCTCAAATACTTCTTTGCTGTATACCTTGAATGCCTTTTGCCCTTTGCAACAGAGCACTGCTTGGTTTAAATGATGATATCGTAAACTCGGCCCACTCTTCCCAGCCATTCCCGTACTGCCTGGCGGACACGGATATCTGTCACGTGGCAAGTCAGCTGGCTGATACAGGGGAACACTGCTGGCTGCAGGGCTGTGAAAGTTTGGTCTGGCAGAGCCTGAATCTGGTTGAGAACTGTCAGCACCATGTTGGTCCATGCCTATAAATAAGTTGGACAGAAAGAAAAGACTCTTTAGAAGACCTTTCTAAACAGATGAGCCCATTGGTTGAGACACAAAATAAGATACCTGATGGCTACAGCCTCATGAAGAGGACTGAGTAATGGAAGCATATTCACTTAATGTTCACTGTGTTTTCCTAATTCACATTCAGTACTATAACTAATTGTTTGATTCTGTATTGCAGGTATCATGCTCACCCTTCATCACGTTTTTTTTTTTTTGCCCCACAGTGAACAAAGTCGGTCAAGTTTGATGCTTTCACTGATTTGTCCACTTGGACATGCAAGCAGCAAGTTTCTGTTTAGCAACAGAGCCCCCTATTTTTGCTCTGGAATTAACAAAAAAACCTCAAGTACAAAAGCATTGTGACAAGGAGCATGGTCTTTTCAAAAGCTTTAAGAGGGCTAGAGCCCTCATCAGTAAGCAGTGAGTTTGCTGTAGGTTATTAGTTCTTAACATTAAGTGAAGCTTTGACCCAAGTCACAGAAACGCTCTTGAAAGCTGAACTAGTGTATGCCTGATAACACTTCCCTGAAGACTGACTTTATTTTAATAGGACAGAATCAGGTTTTTATTAGCATTCCACAAGAATGTCCTACCTGTATCTGGGCCTCAGCATCCCTAACAGATATATTCAAGGAGCTGACTGTAGATCCTGAGCGTGGTCTCTTCTCTTGTCTCAGGATCTCTGGACCAGCACTGAATGAATGCCTCATTTGACCTTGATCTATAAGATGTTGTGGCCGCTGGAGTACAGGTGAGTCTGGCGCTCTTGAACCCAGCAGTTCCCCTTTCTTTTCCACTTTGACCTCTTTGGTGAAGGATGTCATGGCCTGTTGCTGCTTTCTCTTCTTGTATTCAGTCATGAGCTTGGAGATGGTTTTGTCAGTGGCTATGGTGTAGATCTTGTTGCCAGCACTCTCCCACCATTCTTTTTTCTTGGTTTGCTCTTTTTTCTCTGGTTTAGGACTTAAGGGTGGGGGGAGCAGCAACATTTCTCCACTCCCTCCTCGAGGTGTCAGGCTGTCTCCCAGTTGGTCCCTGATTTGACTCCGGTCATCCTCCGATGGTGTGTCCTTTCCAGATAGCCCTCCAGTCGATGGGGTGGAGGTTTCTGAGTAAAAAGATGGTAAAATGAAGAAGGAGTCACCTTTGAACACCGGAGGCTCCTCTAAATTATTCTCCAGGTCCAGATGCATCTGGATATAGTTGTTGCACAGTTCCATGCAGAGCTTATGAAGCCGCTTGATTAGCCACCCCCAGTCCGCATTGCTGACAGGCTGCACACTCAGAGATGGAATTCGAGCCCTCCACTGCCTCTTTTCCTTCCCTCGGGGGGGACTGACCTGGGCAGTCTCTTCAAAAATATCTTCGTCTTCTGAAGAACACTGCTGTGATGAGTCTGTGCTTCTCTCATCATCTTCAAAGAGGATCTTTTTCACTTGCTCTGCAGTGATGTTCTCCTGGTTTGTCAGGATTGCACAGACCAAGGCATGGAAGTAGATGTTGAAGCTCATTGCCGACTGTCGATACAAGTTGGCAGCTCCACCAATGCCAGACACTTTTTTCAGCAGACACTTCAAACCAGGCCTTGTGTCAAACTCTCTGGCTGTTCTGTAGGAGTCCAGCAGTAAGTCAAAGATGACAGCCAGGTTTTGCATGGAGATGTACCTGAGAAAACCAGCCAGCTTGTTTTCTGGTACTTGTATTGTCATTTTCTCCTCCAAGTTAGAAGGGCCTTTCACAAATTCTTCCAGTAAGATGTCATATAAATTCTGGAGCAGTACTTGGTGGGACAGCAAGCTCACCACTATCGTCCTGAAAGGAATACTTGGTAAACCAAGCATTGGAAGGAAAAAATCACAGACTATTAAAACGGCGCTTTTACTAGGAGTTCAAAACTACTTTATATTGTAGAATCTAATATGAAAAGTGCAAATGAAAGGCCAAATTTTCACAGCCTTGTTACAAAAGAAGTGGGGACAGATAAAGTGGTCAAGAATGGTCTTTCAGCTACTCTTTCAAATATTTTCCTAAAAGGGAAGACTCTTGCGTTGGTTAAGCACAAACTGCCCACAGCAAGCACACCTAATGGCACTTGTGTAGAGATGGTATTAAAACATAACTCTATTATGATTTTTGTCATTTTCTCCAGTGTCTGACATTGAGGGATTGAATATTCTGTTTTTTAATTTTCTGGCAGCTGCAAGTATGCTCAATATTTCAGCCTGCTATAACTGAGGGACTTGTTAACACAAAAGTTACCCCTCCACCAGTGTGTCAGACAACCTTAACTTTGCCATGACAAATTGAGGCCAAAACTAGTATACTGTTTGGTTTCTATTTCCACTAATGCCAAGAGTATTTCTTAAAAATAAACCTAAAAGAGCCAACCAACCAATAAATAAACATGTACAGAAACAGCAGCAGTGCAATACAGCATGCAAAGAAGCTGAAGTCTGGCTGAAGGCACATGTCACTGTTTGCTCTTAAGACCAACTTGAACGTTGAGAAGCTAGCATGGAAATATCTACTCCTAACCCTGTTTCTTACATATAATATTTGGGTATTCTTAGCTGTTCTCCTGTTAGAGAATTGCTGGGAGTTGTTCTAGCCCTCACTAATATTTGATTTGCACAAGGGACCCAGGAATGGCAAATTCCTCCAACCAAAGTTTTCAGGTCATTCACCAGTAAATAACACTGAGAGGCTTACAGGCAAGTAAGGTTTGAAAGAAAGGGTGGACACGATTGTTGTTTGGTATCTCATGGATTTAAAATTATAAAGTGTGGAACCTATCTTAAGGCCTTTAAAAAAAAGTCTTTGCATAAGATTACAGTGGCAATGTTTTAAATGGAGCAGATGCATATAGCAATACTTGTTTTGATGTAGGGAACTATGATGGGTTGTGTTTTAATTTGCATGGCTATCAAGTGAGGAAGAGATTTTTCAGTTTGCTTGCAATATTGAGTTTTAGGTCTAAGTTAAAGCAAATCTTCACGTAACATGAGAAGTTCAGTTGTAGACCTTTAATATTTTTTGCTGCAAAAATTATTCCACTTTAATAAACAACTTTCAAAAGTGCTTGAGAATATCAAAACAAGAAGTCTAATTTTAAATTTTTTTTTTTTGAGAAATCAGATCAAAACTCAGTTTTGAGAATTGAAAAAAAAAATTCAGAACTGTTCTTCTTGGGTTAAGTTACCCATGTCAGTTTGCTTACTATGACAAAGCTGACAGTGCTGATACATCAGTAAAATTTATCTCACAGTGCTAAAATCTTGATGATGAACACATATAGTGGAGCTTTTTATGGGGAAGTAGTTTTCTTCTGTAAAAATCATTAGAGGCTCTGACTCAGAAAAGCTCTTAAGAGCATGTATAAAGTTAAATGAGAGCTTGCAGTGATTTCAAGCAACTAATTCTGTTTCAAAAGCATGGTCAGGAATGAAGGAGATCTGCCTTCCTTGTAATAGCCAAAAAAGCAATTTACAAGGACCATTAAAGTACTGCTCAATACCAAAACAAACTAGTACAGCACTATAGATGAAAACACAGCGTCAAAGCTGGTTAAGGACAGTACTTTCTTATTCTGCCCAAAGTTTCAAAATGAAATATATGATTATTTTTTAGGAAGAAGAAAAGCTTCCTTACCCCAGCTTCCTGTGAAACGATGCAGCATTAAGGAAACAAAAGCAAAAGGAAGAAGAGAAACCCTGCTAAGGTTAAAGTAAAACTTTTGAAAGGCCACAGTTACTAGCATGCATGACTGGCATATTACTGCACTGCTGTAGCAAATAATAAGAAAAACAGTGGCACAGTCAACTTTTGATATATGTTTTGGTGAAAAAATGAGTATTGCTGGGGTAACACTTGCCTACTGGCATATACACTTTTTGCAGTTGTTTAAACAAAGCGCAGTGTGAGAGCATTCAGAGTTTGCATTAATTGCAAGCTTTATTTATTTATTTGTCTAAAGACAAGCAAGACTCATACTACCTTTACAAACAGAGCCTGTTAGACTGCATGACCTTATGTGCGGTGAGAGGTGAGTATTCCAGTCTTTTGCTTTGCTTTCATTATGACAAGAATAATAATCTGCTGAACTTTAAATAAAGCAGATATTTTCCCAGCACAAAGACTGTGATCTTAAGCTTTGTCTCTGCATGAGGCCCTGTCCTCTGAAGGCAAGGAAAGAGAGCACCTGCTCTCAGCGGAAACTTCTGTACAGCAGTGTAAGAACAGAGATATCTTGTATGGGCTTTCTTCCCATTCAGCCAAAGAAGGACCATCACATTCTGTCTCCTTGTTGCAAGCAATAGTTTAGATTTGTGTGAGACTACCTGAAGTGGTACAGAAGTAAGTTTGGTATTTTGTAAAAGACAATTTCATGCCATGTATTTCACACCTTGCAATATAAACACAAACCCTGAATGCAGAATTCTGATTCTTGGCCCTACTGATGTTACAGCAGTTGTTTAAACAACCGAGTGCAAGCAAAAAGAAATATTCTTTGACAGGATCAGATTGTCATGCAAATGCATGAATTTCTGAGGTGGTAACATAATAGAAGGACTTCCACAAAAATAAAGTGCCAAGCAAAATCAATGTTCCCTAGTTCAATATGTTGACAGTTTTTCACAGCTCTGGATGTGGTCTCTTCATTTTATACTGTTCCAGCTGATCCATTAACTTTTTTTACCTTCTTAATTGAGTATTACTGAATTTAAAAGACCATTAGTGAAGCAGACATTGCATTTGCAAGGTATCATTACAAACATAACAGTGTCACAAAACCTAATTTGATCAGAGTATTAATTTCTTTTTTATGAGCTCTAGGGAGAGACATAGTTTGCCAGGCTCAGTTCACATCTCTGTGTGGAAATATTTTTATCTTACTTTTAATGACAGAGTATTTTCCTGAGAAGATACTTTACCTTCTCTGGCTATGCCCATTTGGTTTCTTATCTGGTGGCAGGTCAATGATGAGCACACATGACTGGGCATGTTCAAACCCTTCCTTGTTGCTAGGGGTCTTTGGGGAGCACTGAGTCTCCAGCATGAAAACCTAGAAAACAACAAGTTACGTAAAACAGTCAGTTTAGCACTTGCACGGGGTTCTTGGGGGCGCCCAAGAATAGAATTCTCTTCATTGCAAAAGATCTGTCATATTGAATTATTTTATAGTGATAGAGAGAATGCAAGGTATTGCCCAAGGCAGACCTTCCCTGGAGCATACTGGTTTGGTAAAACAGCCTCAGAGCAATGGGCTACCTCCAGACATCCATAGTGCAGAGGGCAAAGGACAGACATATTTTTCTTTGAACTTGTATAAGGCATAGTACCAAAAGCCAAAACAAGCTTTCTGCTGCCTGTACACTACTATCAGGAAATATCAAGTATAGTGGAGACAAGGACCTGTTTGCATAGTTAGCCCTGTTGCACCTAGAAAGGCTGGTTGTCAGAAGGATTATTTTCAGTCATTAAGATACAGAAATCTAATATGCAATTCTTCGTGTGTGTGTCGTGGTTTAACCACAGCCAGCAACTAAGTGCCACACAGCCACTCACTTACCACACCCCACACCCATCCCCTTCAAGGACAGGGAGGAGAATCAGGGAAAAGAAAAGGTAAAACCCATGGGTTGAAATAAAAATGGTTTAATAATTTAAATATAATAATAACAACCACCACCACCAGGAAAAGGGAGGCAACAAAAAAAAGAGAGAGAAATAAACCTGCACGGTACAGTTGCCCATCACCCACAGATCAATGCCCAGTCTGTTCCTGAGCAGTGATCAGCCCCTGCCAGCCAACTACCCCCATTTACATGCTAAGCATGACAGACACTCAGTGGTGTGGAATATCCCTTAGTTTAATTTCCATCAGCTGCCCTCCCGAACTTCTTGTGCATCTCCTCACTGGCAGAGCATGGGAAACTGAAGAGTCCTCGACTTAGAGTAAGCACTGCTCAGCAACAACTAAAATATCAGTATGTTATCAACATTATACTAAATTCAAACCACAGCACTGTACCAACCAGCTACTAGGAAGAAAATTAACTCCATCCCAGCCCAAACCAGGACAGCGGAAAATCGGGAAACAACTCTCAGTTTCTGTAGCTTTGTTTTGTAGCTTCATAGTTGCAGTAAATCCCCACTGAGAAGGACTCAGGGAGTGCCACTGATAGTGTCTACAAGAAGTATAAATGCCACAGTCCCTGCTTTCTTGAGTTCTGCATCTTTAAAACTTAATTTATAACATTTTTTTCTATTCAAACAATGTCTGCCGCTGCCACATTATCTGTGATTACCAATCTTGGTCTGTGTGTTTCAGATTTTCAAGCAGCATCAGGGTATGATTTTTTAAGTCAGAAACTGATACCAAACATCTGTTAGCTGTTTTAATCTAGGTGCTTTCCCATGCTGACGCTGTCATACGGTATTTACAGTTTTATGGTTCCCCGCAGGTTGTTAAGTTCAGTCTTCTGTATTTCAAAGAACTTGTTTCATATAACTACTTTCATAAAATGAATAACCTCCATTGTAGTCAAAAGGACCCTAAGAAAGTTGTCTCAAAGTTTGCTTTGCTAATGAGGACTTAGTTGTGAGTTTTAAATAATTTTTTAAATATCAGCATTATCCTCTAGTTCCCAGAAACTCTTTCTTCTCTGCAACCTATACGTAGCTATTTATAGAGAAAAAAAATCTGCATTTCTCTATAAACTCTGCTTTGATAAGTTAAACAAGTCTTGTTTTACTAGTTTCATATCCCCATCTCTGTTCTAGCACATTTTTTGTCCTTTGAATTTATCGTTCTTTAACAGAGTAAACAGAAATGTATATGACATTCTAGATGGGGATTCATGGTAACATGTTTCTCTATCAGAAAGGTTTCCACTGATGTACGCTAATGCTGCTTATTACACAATAGGCTCATCATCAGTTCTCCTCAGGTAATCACGCATCTTTCCCCACTGTAGGCATTCCTAATCCCTGTTTACAGGGGGACAGTTTTTACGTTTTATTTTTCTAGGTTTTATTATTTTTTTCTGAATACTGCTGTTAAATAAATATTAGTCTGGTGATGAGGAAGTTTTTGCCTGTAGGGTTTGTGAAGAAGGTGGTGGTAAAAATTTACTTTCATAAAGAAAACCTCCAAGCTTAAAAGGTTCTCTGACTTGCCCTGAAACATCTGTCAGTACCTGTTGTGCCATGGCTCTGATTCTCCAGTATTCAGCTTCAGCACTTGGTGAGAGGGAGGGTGCTGCCACTTTCACCTCGCAGGCATCTCCACTAAAGCTTTCAGAACCACTGTGGAAATAGCCCAACAGGTTCTATAGAGAGACACAACATCAGACTTTCACTGTGCGTTAAACAAATCAGTGACTGCAGCGATGTCCAGCCTGTTTGTGTGAAATACAAGATTCAGAGTGACTTGCCCCATTACCATCAGGTGGTCACCTGCCATTTAGCAATTTAATACATCCAATGTAAAGACACTACAGTTTCTTATATACTCTGGCCTACAATGACTTAACAGGATGTTTTGTTTACAAGACAGCCAGTGAGTTGAAAACTAAGCCATATGGAGCATGCAGCTGCACAGTTAAGTAAGCAACATTGTCTTCTGTCCAGTTTTAGTCAATCCAGAGGAAGAAATGGATCAAAAGGGAAGTTTTCACCTACTGAACTCTTCTGATTTCAATTTTTAAAAAGTCTGTTAGTTACTAGTGTTGTCTGTATGTTTAGAAAAACTGGTTTCAATCTCCATTGTTGATCCAACATGCTTCATTGTGAATTGACAAATTAACAAAGCTACCACGTAACCTTTAAGCTTCTTTTCCTGGCTCTATACACAAAAACTTGTGTGAAGATGAAAAAACAACCTGTCAAAAATTAGTGAGTAGTATAGTGTGATTACATTTTGACTGTTGGTGAAAAGGCAGTTTTACCTTCACTGGCTCCAGAGTGGCAGAGAAGGCATCCTGCAAGGCACAACAGGCAAGCCTCCACATCTCTTCAGTAAAAACAGGCCCTGCTGTCACTAACACGTACCTGCAAGAACACAGGAAAATGTTACCATGTTCAAGAAGGAACTAGACAATTCTTGTAAAGACAGAAGGTTGAAAATTCCCATCTCTGGAAGAGTTCAAGGAAGGCTGGACAGGGCTTTGAGCAACCTGGTCTAGTGGAAGGTGTCCCAGCCCATGGCAGGGGGATTGAAACTAGGTGATCTTTAAGGTCCATTCCAACCCAAACCATTCTATAATTCTATGAAAACAGAACAAAAGGCTTATTTAGTAGCTAGCTAATGTTATCCAATCTCCTCAGTTGTTACTCTGACCTATTTTTGTAATTACACTTTAGTTTTGACTTCTTTTCTCCTTTGCTTTTCCTCTCTTAGTTCTCACCTTGCCACAAGAACCACACATTGTGTAAGTGTATAACTGCAGTGCTTATTTTGATTATGACTGTAATAACCTGAAGACTGGGAAAGATATTAATTACCTCTAAAGATGTGTGAATTCCAGTGGAAAAACCCTTGAGTATTTTTGTTAAGGATCAATTATTGACTAACTATATATAAAGTAATGTCCAAGAGCTTTTTATGGGAATCATACATACAGTAATGCCTAAAATCACAGGTTCTGAAGCACACTGAAAACAGAAAAAAGAGGCTAGTAAGTCTAAAATTCATTATTCAAATAACAAGAAGTTAGATATATTGTGGACATCTTTTGAGATGCTGGCCAACTTATTTAGTCCACAAGTTCTTCAAAGACACAGACATCTTTTTTTTGAATATGCTAAAAGTCAACAGATTGGGTTACCTGATACAAGAGCAGCCAACTCTGGAAATAATTTCTGTTGGTTCTGCTACACAGGCTACCAGCAACTTGAAAAGATCTTTCAGCATAGTATTGATCATATTTTCATAACCGATATCTATAAGGAAAAGACACGGGCTGTTTTTAACATCATTGCCTTTTCATTATAATTAGAGATACACAGTCTTGCTACATGTAAATGCTATTCAGAAAAAGAATTTGGTTTTGCAGATTTTATGCAGCTATTGAAACATGCATTGCATCAAGTTGAAATAAGACAATTCCTTTTGATGTTAACAATATAAAATGTCTGGACTTAAGTGGTACAGGAGAAATTCTCTTAGATCCTGTTTCTGATGTTCTTGTATCTTCTTTTGGAAGGTATACTAAAGACTACAAGGATTTAATTTTGAAGATAGCCCTGCTCTAAGTAGGAAGCTTCCATAAACTTCCATAAGTCCCTTACAATTTTTTTCCCCATAATTCTAAATCCTATAAAGAATGAAAAATAAGAAATCCTAACCAGAAAATTTTAACCCTCCTCCTTCTCTTATTTTATGCTTGAGCAACCAAAAAAAGCAATTAAACCATCTCCACAAGAAGCTATCAGTAACGTGTCACTGATGACAGATGTGACAGTACAATGACATACCTGAGTGTATGAAATTTTGAATGTGCTCCACTACAAGTTCACAGGAAAGGCCAATGGCATGCTTGAAATTAGCAGATGCAACATCCCAGTAAGAATGGTCACCATGGCTGCGATGGAGCCAAAGAGACATCGTGGGAAGAAGGAGATGCACAACTGCGTAAATGCCAAATCCTGGTCCTTAAAATAAACATAATGATGGTTGTATATTTTTGCCTATAAAGCCTCCATGCTCAGTAAATTTGCTAAGTTGTTCCAAGCTGAGACCTGGGGTAACGCCAAAGGAAGGAAGTTCTGAAACTTCTTTGTGAAATGAGAGTGGTAAGAGTTTTGGAACTAGTTGTGAGGTACTATATGAACATTGAGCCAATTGTTTACCTGCAGTCTCTACCAGGAGGTCTGCAGGATTATGTAATTTTCTCTTTCCGTTTCCTAGACACCAAGCAAACATTTTCTGTAACTAGGACATCAATAGAGTACCGCACCTCTCTATTTGTGCAATGAATTTAAGAATATGCTCAATATATTCTTATAAGATGACTTTTGTCAACAGAACAATGCACAAACTTTACAGAAAGCACACTTTACAGAAATGGTTTAGGATTCTAAAAGGTTTGGGTCAGGACTCCACTAGCTCACGTTTTGTCAAGCCCTTTCATTACCAGGTGTCTTGGCAACATCCCTCAGCAGTTCAAAGAGCAGATCCAAAGTAGGAGGCTGGTGTTGACGGGGACAGTTGGATATGGCGGTTGTTAATTCTTCCAGCAGAATAATCCAGACATTGATAAGGCCTACAAGTAAAGAAAGGAAGATTAAAAACCATGAGTGAGATACTGCATTGACTACAGGTGAAACTTGCCCTCAAAGTGATGGAAACTAATAAATTAATTAACTTAAAGATCATGGGTTCTTGCATGTTCACTGTTGCTGTGTAATGGCTGTGGGCAATAGCCATTTTTTAAATGATAGTCTCCTTTTCCACCCTTTTTATTAAGTTTGTGTTTTGTGCCATCCTTCCTCTCCTCCACATACACCTTATTCCAGTCTTAGTTTACTTCTCCCTCTAATCCAGTCTCTTTAACCTTGTGTAAAATGTCCCACAAAAAGTATATAAGTAAAACCCCATCTCATTATCATTGCAAACACTGCCCAGAGGAGATGGTACTCATTTAGGTTATGCTTTTAAGTAAGGCTCCTGAGGTGACTAGCCATAATTTAGGTGGCTCTATTTGGTACCCAAAACTGAACAGTAAATTGTCTCATAAGGTATCATCAGGCTGCCTCACCTTATCTTTAGATCTTTAGAGGTCACAGAGCTGGAAAATTGCCAGAACAGCAACTAGGATACAGGTGAGTTGGCAAACATGTATCCCCTAAAAGATTATGGGATACAACTACTTTTCATACAATTCTGAAGATGGTCAGGAACTGCTGCCCTTTAATTTTTCACAGATCACTTAAGTACTTGCTAGTTTCCCACGATATCATGAATGACTAGAAGGATCTTGCATATTACACTCCTGCCAACGTATAGTGTTATTCTTGAGTTAAGTCAAGAAGGCTATGAGTTTATTAGGCTAAAAGGGATTTTACTTTGGTTCACTAATAAGCCCATGTTCTCTGCCACTGGTAGCTATGCTGATGTAGTCTGTGTCTGCATGACACTTGCTGGTATCAAATACACTACGAAAATACACTGCAAATGTGGCAAAGTAGGCTAAGACATTTTGCCCCATCCTGGAAGTGACTTTGAACACTAGAGTGCCAGATGAAGCACTGCCTCCTGTCATTGTAAAGTCAGTTTGCCTAGCAATGTTCTAACACCATTACCATCTAAGTAACAAATTGGGTGACAGTTTTAGAGCTTAACTGTGACAAAAATCAGATCAGAAGGTTTCTTTGCTGTGGGGTGGCATTTCTATTCACGGAAAGACACTGATAGGCAGAACCACTCCAGAACAGCAGGCAAAGCATGTTCAGCTGAGGTGGGGAGACTCTAGGTCAAGTTCCAAGCCTGACTCAAAGCAGAGGCTTCAACGACTTTGAAAAATCAAACCAAAATCAAACACAAACATAGAAAGAAGAAAGTAAAAGGTTGTTTTGTGAAAAAATAGGACTTCTGTTTTCAAAGAGCAGCTTTTCTCTCCTTTATCCAGGGTAGCAGGGGAACAGGACCATCCATGTGATGGAAGAGTCTAGATAAAAGTAGGTAGCAAGGGCCAGTCTGGTGAGGCATGTGAATGAAATACATTGGAGTCTGCCTGCTTTCTGACAGGTTGGAGCTGATTCTTCGCAGAAGCAGCCTGTTTGGAACAGCTCAGTAGTTCAGATATTCAAAAGTGATTGTACTGCTGTGAAGGCCTCCTGAGTTCAGAAGCCATAAGGCTGCATTCCTGTACCACTTGGCTCTGCACAGATCTATTTCATCAAACACCACAACCTATATAAACCACACAAATAATCAGGAGACAAATGTTGCTTGTTTTTTCTGGAGGTCATGAAGCTTTATATGGATTTCAGAAATTCACCGTTTATTTCAACAGACCACAGGACATAAGTTTGGAAACATTTAAACAATTATTTTTTATCTTTCTAGACTATAACTAAATACTGATTTTTTTTTCTGTTAAGGCAGGCCTACCAATACCAACCTTAAAAGGTGTTCACTCCTTTATTTCAGCTGTGGTCTAGAAAGTTTTTTTTGTGTTAGGTCTCAGAAATATAGACTGGTTGTATTATGAGTATCAGGATAATCAAAATAGTTATTCATTAGAATATTGTTGTCTTGCCCTAGAAGACTGGTTGTATTTTTCTCATCTATGAACTGTATCTTTACATAAAGAAGATGATGTGATCTGAACTTCCAAGCTCTGTGTGTGCACATGTGTATGTGTACACAACAGGGAGACAAATGATGAAGTTTTCGCTTTCAGCAGTTGGCAAAATTTACAGCAACATGTGGAAGAAGTAATTGATTAATTCTGCACTTACTGCATTCAATGCACTTACCAGTGTCGTCATCAAAGTCAGAAAGGATGCATTCGATACCATCCTCACTGCTGGCTGACTGTTCCTGCGCTCTTCGCGGCAAGTTAACCAGCCGACCACTGAGGAAGATGGGTTTCAAGGGCATTTTATAGATTTTGGCTAACAACTTGGGAAGGGTAGTGGAGAGGAGATAGAGAAAAAAAGAGAAGATAATTATATGAAAGTTTGTAAAAGCTATCACATACAACACAAGTATGTAAAATAAAATAAAAGCCATGAAAACACAATCAGAGGCCAGATGTCTTTGTTCATTGACAAATAACGGGTTAAGGGTGAAAGAGAGGGAGAGCAGCAATTTAAATAACACATTTCTGAAAAGGAAGTGTGCTCTCTTCTTACTTGTAAAGGGCAAATGTTACAAGTCACTGATTGCATCTATGACCTATGAAACTCCATTAGCTGTACACTAAATATGTTTAACCTCTGAAGGACTAAGTAAATACTGATAAAAGGACCTGCACAGGTTTACTTCAGAGCTTCATTGCTTGGGTTGTCCATTACAAAACAAATACAAACTGCAGAATTGTGCTATAGCTCTACCAGCATTTTATCAGGTCTTTCTAAAGTAAATAACGTATTTGCAATATATAAACAGGATTTTTTTTCGGTCATTCCTGTTATACTTCTACTGGCAAGTTAAAAGATATAAATGGCTGCTTCTTTTAAAGAGGAGAAAATGTTTTCCTCTCACTGTAGACTGAGGTTTGTAAGGATGAGGAATAGTGATGTGGTGCAAATAGTGTATAGATAGAACACACATTAGCTATACACACAGACATTCACTAATTTTTTTTAGGTGAACAAATAGCAAATAGAATTTGATGTCTCCTGTTTATTACTCTGAGATGCCTTATTCTTCCCTTCTCAATCTGTGTACTGAACACACCCATTATCTCTGAATTTAGATATTAAGTCTTTTCAGCAATGGTAATATCCATTATTGTGCCTTTCTATCATACCCAGAAAAAACATGTCTGGGGTCCAACAAAAAGATCTGCAAGTACTACAGAAATACAAGCAACTTTATAAAATCAGACAAAAATTGTACAAGTAACTCAGGATAATAATATGTGCTGTGTGCAAGGAGATTAGAGGAAACACCCCAGCATTCCAATTGTTACAGATCTGCCCCAAGCTTCAGATAAGTTTTCATGGTACAGATAAGTTGCTTCTGTGTTTCAGAGGGTGTAACCTGTTGCTCTTAAGATCTGAGAATTCTCAAGTAGTTGTTTGGGGGTTTTTTTAGGGATTTTGGTTTTGTTTCGTTTTTGTTTGGGTTTGTTTTTGTTTGTTTGTTTGTTTTTTTTTTGGTCTTTCATTCCCAACACTGTTTACAGTTACTTATTTAAATAAGAATGAATTTAACTTTGAATATGTTACTACTACATTTTGATTGTTCACATTTTCCCACATGCTCCCTGGGTGTGTTTTTATCTCATCAGTTTTCCCACCACTAATTGGCCTACAAGGTATGATATTCCCTCAGATATAGCCACTGTCCATTTGGCAGTGCAGGTTACTACCATCAGGGTCACCATAGACTTTGTTGGGTTCATGTAAAACCATCTCATGACTGATGCAAAGCCTGCAGGTTAGAAGTGTTTCCTAGGCCAGGTTAGTTCCTGTCTAAGATTGTTCATCATACCTGAGAACATCTCCTGAGGTAATCAAGCGCAGGAAGGCACAAGTCTGTAGATGCAGATCCTGATCCTGGCACACAGTCACCCATCTCCTTACAGTCTACTTCCCCTGGGGACAGGAAAGGCAGCATTGGGAAGGACAGAAGAATATAAACAAACATATAATTCTTTTTCCTTTTTCATTCAGTTATGCCTTAATGTCTGAATAGAAACCAGAAAACATCCTTTGTTTGATCATAGATGACAACCAGGTGACCCCCACACAAACAATACGGTAATACTGGTCATGGTTTGTCCACAAACTTGTATATGAATAAATGTTTTAATAAACATATGTCTATTTAATAGCTCTTTAGTAAAGTCTTTAGGAGTTCTAATTATCACACATTTTCTGCTATATTAACTCCACTTCCACTTTCTTCCATGGGTGTTGTAATTACTTGCTCATATTATATTCTTATTCTTTGTTCAACTACTATACTCATTTTTTTCTATTCATTTGCACCCCAGTGCCCTGGAAAATTTTTATACCATGAGTTCTTCCTTTTAGTTTCTCTACTGCTTAAATACACCATTTTATATTTTGTGCTACTATATTTCCTTCTGCTGTCAAATTCAGGTGTCAAGGTCTCACAGTTCCAACTGTATGATAACTCAGGCTGTAGTGCCTCAACACTGCTGGTATTACCAACTCTATGATATCAGCAGACTCTTTCTTTCAGGTCTGCTTTATTAACTGAATTCAATAATCAGAGCAGTTCCAAGGCGTCCTTCTGCAGAGCTCCTCTATGGACAACTTCATTCATTCCACCATTTTTCCTGTCTACACAGTCTGTTTTCCTCCCCTGTCAGCCAGTGTTCTGTCCACCTTGGAATACTTGGCTTATAACCATTTTTCCATTTTAGCCAAATACTTCCAATTCAGTGCCAAATCTGAAATTTTACTAAATGCCTATACACGTAAACACTCTGTTGTCTTGAGAGCTATTCCTCTCAGAAAAAACATATAATAAAAAATAATAAAAAATAAATTTAATAAATATTAAGTCCTTTCATGAAGTCCTATGTCATTCTCCTTTCACTATATTTATTTGCTTTTTCTATGCCCTTAATTCCCTCCATAATGTATTTTAAAGTTTTGTTCACTACTGAGATCAGCCAAGTCAGCCAGTGAAGTTTGAATCCTTTAGTTTTACATTAAAATGCACATAGTACGGTATTTTATTTGCTGAAGTATCCCACAGTCCTACTACCTTTAATTAAAAAAAAAAAAAAAAAAATCTTGGTTTTTGACATGTGACCATAAAGGGGTCAAAATTATCTCATATAACTAAGAAACCTAAAGAAACATCAGACAGGCTTATGAACTCTCCAGAAGAAACATGAGTTCCCTCTGTTGGTATTGGACATGCAATTTTATTTCTCTTTTATAGTAATTATGGTCTGTCTTCACAAGCTGAATTCTGCCCCGATTGAAATCGATGGTGAAATAGCTTAGACAAGAGTAACATTAAAGACTAGATTTGCTGCAGTTAGGTGCTTCATTTAAATCAAAGGGAGTTATTTACAGACATAGAAACCTCTGTGAATCAATATACATATAAAAAACAAAAGCCCCATTTTACCACTCCTCAGAAGTTCTGTAATTTACATAACCAAAATAGCCCATCCTTGTCACAGTTCAATAAAAGTGTCAAATTCTAATGATCAGGATGAGCGTGGCAGAAACGACCCAGCATTTCCCTTTATTCTGAATTTTGATGAAGCACCACAATTACTCTGCAGGGTCACCTTGACATGATGTTCCTGGTCTCTGCTGCCCTCAGTAACACAACACAAAGCACAGGGACAGTGGTGTTAGTTGTAAGGCTCAGGACCTCACAGAAGGTTCAGCAGGTTTTCAGCAGTGCACATGCCAAAGTACTGCTGCTGAGGTGGGCAAGGGTAGAAAGGAGATGTGCCTTTGACCTCTGAACGTAAAACATACCCTATTCTGTTGCAGACACTCCCTGGTGTCTCTGCATAATGCCAGGCCATTTCTGCAATGTTCTAGGTTTTGGGTTTGGTTGTTTTTTTATTATTTAAATGAATGTAAGCAAGTTCTGCTGTAAATTAAGATCAGATGAAACAGACACTTAATAGTGAGATGCATCTTTGCTGCTATAAAAACTTGAAGAACTGAGAGTATTAAAAATGTCTGTCAAATAATCCCTCCATCTTGATTTTATTTTTTTTAAGCATTGTGGACTCACGTTCCTCATTATCTCTCTCTTTTCCACCATGCTATGTATTACAGAACTGAATTCTCCTCTTCTGCAAGATCAAGACTGACATATAAAGACTTAATAGGAAAGGAAAATATTTACCCAGTCCTTTGACAAACTTCATAAGGCACATAATATAACTGGTGGCAGCATTGGCAAAGACCTGGATGCTGTCTGTGTTTAGAAATGCTTCGAAGACATCAAACACTGGAGCCTGGCGCTTCCCTGTGGAAATAACAAGATGAGAACTCTTTCCCAACCCTCATAAAAATGATTTTCCAACCATTTTTCAACAATTACATTGAATCTGTTGAATCTTTTCTACTCTGAGCAGAGACAGAAGAAATGATCCTAAAAGCAAAACCTTCTCTTGCTCCTGAGTCAACTCACGTAGCCTTTCATAGGAAGTGATACAGACTCCCTCCTTTGCCTAATCTATGACAAATACTAGCGCATACCTGTCCAAACGGTAAGAGCAGGTTTGAGCTCTTGAGCTCGGCTCAGTAGCTAATACTTCTGTTCGGTGGAGGCTTGTGTTTAGTTTCTGGTTTAGTTTGTGATAACTGCCAAGGTGACATCAATCACGCAGAAAACTATTCAGACTATACAGTAACAAAATGGCCTTGTTTTTCCCAAGTAGATTATCAGTCTTCAGAAGCTGTGTACACCTGCGTTCAGCCATCAATTATAAAAGATCTCACAGTTTAAGAAGAAAACCACATCCCTTACACAGGACTTGCAACATTTAAAATACCTTTGAATGGGGCAAAAGAACAGAATGAAATTATTTTCCTGTATTACTCCATTTCCATACAAGCAAACATCTCTGAGAGGGGTGCACATTCTTACAGCACTAGCAATCTGAAAACCTTGTGACAAGGTGCTTGGACAAGCACTTGCCTAGGTTATCAAGCTAAGTTACCCTGATGTTTGAGAGCACTAGATTTCACACAATAAGGAAGACAGTCCACATGAGACATGCTGGTTGTATACAGTCTGCTTTCCTTTCTCCAGCAGGACAGTGATCAGGGCTAAGCCAAGCTCAGTACGCCTGCACTACTGTGTTGCTCAAAATTATTGACGCGGGTTTGAAGCATTTCTTTCTCATTCTACTCATCTGTCAGAATCTAGAGGACAAAAAGTCCGAACAAAACCTCTGTTTTCCCCTCCAACTCCAACTAATAAGTCAGATACTTGAGTACAGTTCTGGAGTATCGCAGTGCCACTGTTCAGTTCGGGCATTTAAATATATTGAGTTAGTGTCCCCCAGGGAATCTAAAACACATATGGAACAGTCAGTGCAGTAAGTCCTTACCCATAGAGTATTCTCCTACAAGGTACTCTTTAACCTCTGACTTGCTGCTGCTGTGCACGGTTTCCAGGGCACTGAACAGGGGTCTCCATCCCGACTGGATCTGGGTAGAACACATTTCTACCAACTCTCCTATAGAGGTGACCACCTGCAGACAGTGTAGGAGAGGTTAAAAGAACAAAACCAAAAACCAGAACTGATATATAGATTCAGAAGGAATGACAGTGCCTTCAAACGGATTCCTAGATTTCACTATGGCAGTCTAGACTAATTTATTATTTAAACTTCTTTAGACAATAGAAAAGCTTTATTTTATTGCTTTAAAGCCAGATGTACTGTCTCTGTGCTCTACCACAATGCTGGCTTAGGTAGGCACTCTCAATTCCTTGAAGATGATTAATGGACAGCATTTGAAGGGAATTTGGGAACCACTGAGTTGGACCAAGTGCACTCTGGAAACCATTCTTCTTATGGGCATAGTAGGCCACATACAGATACCCCGCTCAGAACTGACTTGCCTGGTCTTGGACATCCTCATCACACAGCTCTAGCTGCATGATGCGCTCAAAGGGGCGGAAAAGCGCCTCATTAAAGTGAAAGTGAGAAGGCTCATTCCAGTCCATCAGCACTTCAGTGAGGATGTCGTGTATGAAGGAGACAGCCTTTCGAGACACATGCCTCTCCTTGTGACAGGCAGCCTGCAGGGAAAGGAGAAGTATTAGAGTATGTGCAAGAGAAAACATTTGGTTTTAGTGAGACACTTTAAGGGAGGTAAGCACTTCATGTTGCTGAACCCTAAAAGTGGCTTCACCACCGAGGTTACTAGGGACCCCACTACAATGAAAATGAGAGAGTACTGCCATGGAAACAGATGACAGGCTCTGAGCTGCTGGAAGTTCCACAGATGCATGAAGGTTTGTTAACAATTCAAAAAGTACAGAGCTAAAAATAAATAAATTAAATACTAAAACCTACAGAACAGAGCTCATGTGAAACACTGTCTTTTTGTTTCTACTGTGTGACCATTTTTCCCTTCAAAAAGGTAGTTTCTGCAAATATTCACCATACCTATCTAGGCATGAACAAGTGTCACTTATTTGGCTATTTATGGAACTTAAAGGTTCTTGACACTTTTGGAAGAACTGTTGAAAAATTAAAGAGCAGGGAATCTGAATATAAAGTTACCATTTTGAGCAACTATGGAAGTTATCCTTTCTGTGATGTTACTTTTTAGTGATAATGCCCTCATCTTCACTGAAGTCAACCCAAAAGTCTGACCACTCCTGCATCTAAAAGCACAGATGACAGTGAATTTAAACTGGTGCGGGATCTTAAAAGACCTTAAAGAGTTCAAAACATGCAAAGTATTTAAAGAGATCTCAGGCTGTTATACAAAGGCAAGTAGGACACTGTTTTTCAAGATAAAGGGCTGTAAAGCACAAAACAAAACAGTTCTTTGTTATTTCTACTTCACTTAGAGGGATTCCATTGAGAATTCCTGATGTCTGATCTCTGCTGTAAGATGGTCCACACGTTTTCTCAAGTCAATGAAAGAAAGTGCCATGGCAATTTACTGAACAGCTCATCTTAAGACTTCAGATAAGCATGCTCCCAACAGACCTGGGCGAATGACACCACATACCTCACCAACAGAAGGAAAGGAAGTACTGAACATTTATTCATACCAATGATACAAATCAAAAAGCTCTGAGAAGTCAAGACACCAGCATTTCATCGGAAAAGACTGAAAATTTGACTGAGGAAATTTGTTATGATTTAAATCTGTTTTGTGGCTGCTACTAGCGTGCCACTGAGCAGTGTTCACAAGGAAGCAGAAGGAAAGGGAAAAATGTCATAATCCTTCCAGCTGAGCTGGCTTTATGTAGGAAAAGAAACCTGCATCCTTTTATGGGAAGACTTGCAAGGATGCAGATCTTGACTGGGAAAATAGGTAGATGGAGGAGTTACTTATAGCCTCTTGTTATGGTTTCAGTTTTTTCACCAGACATATTTTGCATCATATTCCAAAAATCCAACGCCCTGTCCCTGGTCCTGCCCATTTCAGTTACTTAAAAGCACACTCCTTTGTGGCAGTATCACAGTATATGACACAGTTTATACAATATCTAGCAGATTTGACAACATTGAGGGTTGTTATACATTTTAAGAGCTATCATGTCTTCTCCATCTTTTTCAGCTTTGCCATCTCTTCCACATATTCACATTTTTGTCCCCTATTCCTACCTCTACAAGGTGAGGTGCCACCAGGCTCCAGCAGCGCATGAGGTGGAGCAATGGGCGAGATTTACTCCTTACAATTCTGAGCATGGCATCACCAAGTCGGAACAAGTGAAGTGCACTTCTCCTGTCCTGCGTAGATTTTACTTCACCTACAAGAAAGTATAAGAAAATAAATGGAAGCTAAGCATCAGCTGCTCCTCCACCTCTAAATGTCTAAATTGGAATTGAAATCAGGTTGAAAATTATTTATTAAGTCAGGGGGAGGTTTAAGGAGGGATGAGAAAAATGAAAAAAAAAACCAAAACAAAACAAAAAACCCCCCCAATGTAAAACACAGCCTATACCTGTGTAAGTAAAAGAACAAGAGATGGATCCATGTTTTAAGAAAAACTTATTAAACATACTTTGATTTAAGTGATCACTCTTGTTTTTTGCAAACGTATTAAAGACAAAGTCTTAGAGAAATACTGCAGAAAAGTTAGGCAAGTAGTTAAATAATTGATAGTAAGACCCAAAATGGTAGTTACAAAAGCCTTTGGTGACATCTACAGGAAAGAATATAAACTGCAAATTATTTAGTTTGGGTATTTAATTTTGTATTTCTTATCAAGCAAAGGATACAAAGAACAGAATGTGAGAAAATGCTTTTTTGTTCCCCAGTCACTAATACTTGTTATTTGCTGTTAAAACAGATTAATCTTCCATTGCTCTTACAACATTTGGAAAGACATTTCATCCACTCATTAAACATATACTGGTGCTTTTATCTCTAATGAAAGATATAATCAGGGGGCATACCACTTTTAAAATAAAAAATAGCACTTAATTGCTCTATCCTAATTTCAATTTCATTATTACTAACTACTGTTGATTGACTACTATATACATGACAAGAGGATAGCTATTTATTAAAACTAGTTACGAATGTTGAGATCTGGAGACAAAGCAAGAGCAAAAAAAACAATCAACTTCAAGTGTTATATTGGCAAATGACAAATAGCACTTCAGGGAAAGGGGAAACCAATTAAACTGGAGACATATATCAGGTAAAATCCATGTCTGCTACAGGACAGAACAAAACCTGTATGACTAATGTAGCTTCTACAGGCACAGTATAAATTTAAGTGAAAGATTTTCCTTTGTGCTCAATCCTTCTGATCTATTTGAGACAGTGATGAAAACAACCATTTACAGGCTTTGTTCTTTAAGGTACATGTCCTATCTACTCTATTGGGGAAAAGCAAGCAGGACAAATCCCACTGCTTTATTTAACAGTCTTCATTTGTGTGCTTTGTTTGCTATTACCCATTTTCTGAACACTTCTGAAGTTATCCCACTGACAAATGCTTAACCTAAATCCACTGTCTTAGGTCCACATTCACTCAGGTTTCCATACTGGATGAGGCTCCAAAGTGGAGTTGTGATTAAGTATCTGTGGATAATTAACACCCTTAAAGTCCAAGAATGAAATGAATGTCCTCTGAAGTGTTTCAAAGCAGGTGTGGATGTGGTCCCTACCCGAAAAAATTGCCCAGCCTTTCCTAAAGATTTTGAATTTTTCCCACAGAAAGATCTTATTAGACTAAATTCTGTTGAAATTTCAACTGGAAAAAATCAAAACTGTAAGAATACAGAGTAAGTCCTGTAAGCAGTACAGTTGTATATGAAACACTTTGTAAGGGATCTTCAGGTAACTTACCTGGCATTGCTAGTGAGTAATCAACTGTATCTGTGACTGAATGGAAAAGCTGGGCCTGAGAAGCCTTCTTGAGCTGGTAAAGGAAGCCTGCCAATGCTGTCAAGTTTAACTTGTCAGCAGCATCTTCAAAGAGCCTGTAAGTAAAGAACAGAATCTAACTGAAAAATCAGTGAGATGCAGACTTAAATGTGTATGTAGTAGGAAAACTCTTATCTGTTACGGCTACTGTGTGTCGCCTTTGGTGACACATTGGGTTATTAAGGGCTTTTTCATTTATACAGTGCTACAGAAAGGCTTTGATCCAGAAGCTTTAATAATTGGAGGGTTGCTGTGCGATCAACCAGAATCTTTTGAGATTCAACAATGGTACTACAACAAAAAGTCACTTTTTCAAAGCAGTTCATGAGCCACTAATAAAAAATCCAAACAGTTAGAATATGCCCAGTCCTCACATAGATCATCATAGCTTCACTGACTTCACAGTTACATCACTTTGCTCCATCTGAAGTTCACAGAGCCTTACACAAAAAACAAATGAATTCAAGTCTTAAATCTAAAGTTACTGTACCTGAATTGCTATTTTAGAACATTGTGCTGGTTTTGGCTGGGGTAGAGTTAATTTTCTCACCATGCCTAGTATGGGGCTATATTTTCGTTAAACTACAACAAATACAAGCCAGAATCCTTATTTTCAGCTGCAGTGAGCCCTTAAGATTTACCAGTTAAAATCTGTACACTTAAAATAGTAAAGATGGTTACACAGAAGGTGGGTTCCACAGAGACTACAGTGAAATTTCACATGGTGCAGTCAGAAATCAACAAAAATACGATTTTCTGACATTGCTTTTCATGAAAATCTTTCTATAGTCCTAGGAAACTGGGGATTGAGTCCTAATAAATGTTCACACTGAAGTAAAAGTGTAGAAATCAAACCTGCCTCATTAAGATTACAGTACTGCTATTCTCTAATGCTCAGAAACAAGCTGTATTGTGAACTTCCTAAATAAAATATATTTTCTATGCCCAGAGTCAAACTTCTAGAAGCAGTTCATGCGTTACTTTTGGCTCTGAATTTACAAATAACAGCTTCCTATGGGTAGAGATCAAGATGTAAAATGTCAGCTGGAGGAAAAAAAAAATTACAAGCATGCAAATCCAGGAAATTTTCAACCCTAGCTTCAGCTGCTTAAAAAATAGCAGAAATAACATAAAAGTCTGTGGCACATATCAGTCAGCAGACCATGATGAAGGGACACTTAACCTAGCCACTCTGTGACCATGCTTGGTTGGCCCTTCCTCCTCTCGACACACTGGGGACGCCTGACAAACTGTCCACACAGTCCTGACAGAAGCAGCTGCTTTCTAACTGACACAGTCTTGTCACTCAGTCCCTTCCTGTCAGGACAAGACACCCACTTATTTTGTTTGCTTTACTGAATACAACAGATCAATTTACATGCAAGAAATAAATCCATCACTCTCAGGATGCATTCGATTTATGTGGCATATTTACTGTCGTGCACAGACATACTCAGCTCAGTAATTGCACAGCAGGTACTGCAGAGATGAAAAAAAACAGGTCTTTTTTGAAACTGCTGGTTGTGACAAACATGCAGTTGTCTTGTGAAATTCAGCTGAAGCAAGTGACTGCAATGAACAAAGATTAGACCCATTGCAGCACAAAAAGGGCCATTTTGGTACTGTTTTGGGAACAAGGATTCCGCTTCCTGACAGCACTGCTTTACCTGTCAGCTTGCGTGGAAAGTGTGAGAACAGCCTTGGCAGCACTGGTCCCACACAGCAGACTGCCTCCACGGAATTCAAAAGCTCTGCCCTTACTGTTGTCCTTGATGAGATCCTGGATAGAAACTGGCTGAATGACAGGATGGCTGCTGAGGGTGGTCTCCTGCTCAGGGGTGAGTGCCTGAGGAGAGTCACCAGGCTCAGAGTCTGGGTGTAGCCCTCCAGGTGCCTGCTGTGACTGGGTGATGGTAAGGGAGGGCTGGGAAGCACCATCACTGAAGTGGGTGTGCTCCAGAGTGCTGATGTATTCGCATACCCTGAGAACAAACACAAGAAGCAAAAGATGAATAAACACCCCAAAACACCAACCCCTCCCGCCACTAATCACAGGCTCACTGAAAAAATGCTTGGGTCTGTACTCCAGAGTACTCTTGGCTACCACACAGCCCCATAAGTGGGAGAAGCCAACTGACATGGAAACCTGCTGCAGGCACTGATTTCTACATCTGAACCAGATACAATGAACAAGACATTTTCCTCAAACCATAAATAGACAATCTCTAACTCTCAGACCACACATGGATAACCCTGCTTCTTCCATCCTTTGACCTCCCATGTGCCTAGATAGCAAATAGTTTGGTGGAGGTGCCTTAAAAGCCCATTTAGGTTACTGGGTCTGGTACAGTTTTCTGGTAGCTTTGAAGTTTCTAAGTATTGATTTTTGTCTCTGAATAGAAGTGGAAAACTGCACTGTCTTGTCTTTTAATGATACTGACAGTTAATTCAAACACTGTTTATACAGAACACCCACAGAGTCTATAAAGCCCTTTTTCTCAGTCCGTTTCAGGCAACATAGTATAAATTTTGGGTATTTTGTGAAAGCTGGTAAGTACCTGAACACATGAGGCCAACAGTCTTGATTGTGGCTTCCCATCTCCAGACCCACATTAAGGACTGCATCCATACACAAAACGTGAGCAGTGTGCAGGCAGACTCCCTGCATTTTCCCCATCTGCTCCAGTTTCTGCTCCACTTTCTGTTTCACTGCAGCATGGGGGAAAAAAATTAGTTTCTCCAGCTTTTAAACAAACACTGGTGTGTACATAGGGTGATGGCAAAGTATTACAAACTGAAAGCTATAAAAACCATGGATTTAGACAAAAAACAAACCAGAGAAACTCATTTCTTCCTAATAAAGCAATTTTAAAATTAAAATCCCTTCTGACTGATCCTACATACAAGAAGAAAAATCAATGCTAGATTGATGCTCTCCACCCCCAAATTCACACCGTGTTGCCCACAGAACAGTTGCAGATTGCCAGTGATATTACATATTTCTCTCCAGAGACAGCTGGCTGGCTATTTACTTATTTTTAACAAAATCCTCTTTGCTATAGAAAAAAAAGCACTTGGGAATTTCATATCCATTCCCATACAAAAGTTTCACTGAAGAGTTTTGGTTAATGGATACTCTTTTCAAAGCAAAACTAATCTTGATCTGAACCACAAGCATTTGGAGCCATTTTTTTTCCCGAGAATCCCTGAAAAGCTTAGTTTTCATGCTACATTGGAATGAATTAAATTTTGAAGTTTTGCAAGCTTACACAGAACAGATCTGTTGGCCTCTGGCCACTGCTACTGCCTCCTCTTTGCTTCAGCATGGCCTGGCCAACTCACTTCAGTCATATCTAGCAGAGAGATCAAAAGCCTGTTTTAGCTCAGGCTCTTTCAGTTTTGTTTTTTCTACTGAGACACCAAATATAAGTGCCAAGCAGGGTCATTCGTGCAACACTGTGTTTTGTTATGGGCTTCTTGCCATTATAAATCAGGTGTAATCAGACAAACTCTATGTACTTCTCCAAACAGTGATTGTAGACAACAATTGCCTTTACTAACTTCCACTGAGTTTGAGGTGGTGGTATAGAGATGCAGAACTTTTAAAATGTTATAAAGATATCATTTTTTATTCCATTCTCCTTTAACATGATTCAGAAACAGTTTTAAATATCTGACGATCTGATGAAAGACAACCAAGGATGCATACACAGGACAGGGAGAAGGACACAAACTCAGCTTATATTTCCACCCAACACTAAAAAACCCGAAATAATTTGGTTTTTTGATGTCCTGTAGTTGTACTAGTATCACAAGGCTTAAAAAGCACACATTAAAAATGTTGTTGGCTTATCTGTTGTTCCACTGATTTCAGTTCCATTTTAAATATAATTAGTGGGACATAATCTTAAGAACCTAGGACAGCAGAACATGTACTGAAGACATATACCCCATTATGCCTGCAAGTGAGTGATGCTCAGTAGAAGAAAAACAGAGGGGAATGGCACTATGTGTGGCAAAGTGCTTTCCAGTTGCACTATTGCAGGCAATCTTAGTTAGGTAATTTAATCACATAGTTACCTTGAGCTATAGTATCACTAGGTTCTTGGATTTCTTTTTCCTCTTTCTCTTCTTGGACACAGGAGGCAGCAGCCATTTGGGCAAGAGCAGATGCACAGTTAGCAGCAACTCCTGTAAAGCAACAACACATTTACTGTTTGACCAACATTTCTTCCCCAGTCCCATGCAAACTCAACAAGAGACAGCGTCAAGGAAAGTTGGCTGGCTATATCTACAGTGTAGGGCAGATGCACTCTACATGGATTGCCACAATCCATGTTCCTATCCAAAACTGGAACAGCATGCTGCATTTTTTTCCTCCCAAATTCCTTCAAGGAAAATTACCATCCTATTTTATGAGTCTGTCAGGATATCCCACATGCAACAGTACCTAGAGCACAGCTCAGCCGGGCTGCCCTCCTCAGTCCATCCAGGCTCACGCAGATGGAGTCCTTCTCCTTTTGGTTCTGCTCCTTGGCTCCTTCTGCTCCCAAGATGAAGGCCAGCCCCTTGGAGCTGCCTGCCATGCGGCCGGTCAGTGGGGTGGACAAAGTGTCAATCAAGTTCTTCCAACAGCCGATTAAAACGTATCGGGCAAAAGCAACTCCTGGAGTGGGAAAAACATTACTACTTCTACTGGAAAATGTAGCAGTAGTAACTACTACAACTGGACATAACAGTAGCTTTATCATCAGTGGTAAAAAATCAACTCACATTTGTCCTTTGCACACTGAACGAGTAGTTCATGTAGGATGTACTGATACACCTTCTCAGCCCTTAAATTGTTATTCTACACAATTTATCTGAATATACTTTTGATACATAACAACCCACTGCTGGTAGATGCACTTATAGTACAGTCTTAATACCTGCAACAACAGAATCATCTGTCTTCCGGTTTTGGGAAAGAGGAGATTGAGCTGAAGCAGATACCATCAATTGGCCACCAATTGCACTGCTTCCCAAGCCATCAATGTCTGCCAGAACATTAAAAAACATCAGATTACTATTTGACACATAGATGGTAGAAGGAAAGTATCTCTTACTGGCTCTTTGTTCAAGTAAGAGCTATCACTCCTGACTTCTCAGGCTTTTTAATTACCCTTTCTGGCAGCTTACTGAAGCCCTGGCAGAAACATGAGCTGTGGCATTTTATGCTTTGCCCAAAATAACCAGTGTTTTGGTGAAGAGGGGAAATATCCCACTCTCAAAAGCTGCCTCCCCACCACCCTGCTCCCCAAGTTACACAGTGAACAGAACTCCCAACAAAGATTTAATGATACTTCTTACAGTTTAGAACTTGCCATACACTCTGCATTTCTTAGTATAAAATTTTCAATCTTGCTAAATCTTGTATCTAGATGTTCCCAGACCTCAGCCCAAGTCCTCAAGATGAACTGGAATCCTATGTCCTAAACGCAATTTTTAGTAGACCTGTGTAGGTTCAATCTCAACAACAGAAATACAACCCTTTCTCCAACGCAACAAAAGATCAGCTTTTCACAGAGAGTTTAATGTTAGGGACACCAGGCTGATTTTTAGCAGCCCCTTTTCCACATACTTCATGGCTATTGTTTTTCCAAAGTGCTTGTTTAAGCTTCTCAGCCTCAATAACTAAAGGTAACACTCAGATCAGTACAATCAGCAAAAAACTTTCAGAGCAGTGCCCTTTGATTACCAGCTAATGGCTCAGTTGAGACCAGGGTTCTCCCTGGATATACTGTTTTAATTATATACTCATTAAAGCAGACAGTGTATTTTATATCGGTACAGTATCATAGCCACCCTGCTGTCTTTCAGCTAAAACAATTTGATTTTTTTCCTTCAAATGAAGCTAAGGATTGTATCTAAACATTTGTTAGAGGTGCTCCAGGTTTTCAGTTTCTCTATAGTGACATTTGGCATATCCCTGGCATAGCACAAATCTGAACCAAGGGGAGTCCAATCTGTGGAAGGCTTCCAGGATTAGATGCCACTATTTACATTTGTACTGCACCACAGGCCCACTGAAATGGCTTTGCTATGACATCAAGAAAACAGCAGCCTTATTGCTTATCATTAAGTCTACCAGAACTGAAGCTGACAGAAATAAGAGATGTTTTGATTCAATGAACAAAACTACGCTCCCTGTCTCCCACAGACAGGCTTGATTTTTTTAAAACCAATGCTTCAAAAGCATTCTGATGATCCAAACCAAGTACTTGCCACAGCTAAGTCTGGTTCTTTCTCTACTGACAATTTACTGAAACACCACATTTTGTATATAATGCAATGAAGCAGTGTGTTATTGCAGCTTGTTTTAGACGTGTTTTGAAGTTAGCCTTGCCACCATAATATAGTACTGACCAGTCAGCATGCTGATAAGTGGAAGACTGTGCTCCTCAGGGCTTCCCCAGTATCCAGCTTCCCCTAGCATGTTCCTTTCTAGTACCTGGTGGTACAGTTCTTCAACCCAGGCCTGAGAAAAAACCATCAACACTCCACTGGACTGGACCTGCTTCATGAACTCCTTCTGCAGAGAACCATAAAAGTCAGATGTAAGACAACAGTAAGCCCTACAACATGAGCCTCAGTTGCCAAATCTACTCTGAGTAAGGGACTGCAGGAGTAGAGATGAAGTTATGCAAAGATAAGAATTAACTGAGAATTGAAATCATGTAATTGTTAAGGTTGGAAAATATCTTTAATATCATCAAGTCAAACTGTAAATCCAGCCCCACTACCATGTTCAGCACTAAACCATATGCTCAAGTGCCATACACACACACTTTTTAAACACTGCCAGGGATGGTGAATTTACCGCTTCCCTCGGCAGTCTGTTCCAACGCTTTAAAACCCCTTCTACAAAAAAAAAATTTCTTAGTATCTAGTCTACCCCTCCCCTGCCACGACTTGAGGCCATTTTCTCTCGTCTTGTCACTTGTTACCTGGGAGAAGAGACTGATCACCACCCCACTACAACTTCCTTTCAGGTAGTTGCAGAGAGCAATAAGGTCCCCCTGAGCCTCCTTTTCCCCAGACTAAACAACTCCGGCTCCCTCAGCCACTCCTCATATGACTTACTCTCTGGACCCTTCACCAGCTCCACTATCCTTCTCTAGACATGCTCCAGCACCTCAATGTCTTTGCTGAAGTGTGAGGCCCAAAACTGAACACAATACTCAAGGTGCAGCCTCACCAGTGGCCAGTACAGAGAGACGATCACTGCCCTGGTCCTGCTGGCCACACTATTGCTGATACAAGCCAGGACGCCATTCTTGGCCACCTGGGCACACTGCTGGCTCATGATCAGCCAGCTGTGAACCAGCACCCGCAGGTCCTTTTCTGCCAGGCAGCTTTCCAGCCACTCTTCCCCAAGCCTGTAGTGCTGCACAGGGTTGTTGTGACCCGGGGGCAGGATCTGGCACTTTGCCCTATTGAACCTCACACAATTGGCCTTGGCTCATTGATTCATCCTGTCCAGATCCTTCTGTATGTGCCTCTCCCTTCTCCTATCCCAGTTAATGCAAATCATAAAGACAGTTCTTGCACAGTGACAACGGGACATGCTGATCTCTCACTATTTCCACAAGGTAGGAGTAGGATCTCAAATTCAATAAAAAGAGGTTGTGGCACCTAACTCTGCCTGTCCAGCAACTGGGCCCTTCTGCATGAATAGTCATCACAGAGGAACTGGTGTCCGGTTATACATCAGAATGATCTCCAAAAATACTCTGGTCACGCTCAGGCCTATTGTTCACAGTAATGCCCCTAGAGAGTGTTCTGAGCCACAGATTTGCACTTGCAGCAACTGCAGAACATATCAGAACTAAGGATGATGTTAAACTCTACTTGTTTTTGAGATGATCTAGATTATAAATTCTCTTGCACTGGGAGCTCAGCAATAATGATACATTTTGACATTTTTTTTTGTTGTTGTTCCATATATCACATTTTTTTTTTATTTTTAAGAAAACTCTGAAACAACTTCTCTTAGGCAACTTAGTTGAAAAACATAGATTCAGCTCTTGCAGGCTTCAAAACAATTTTTAAAAAGCTCAATAAAAGGAGGAATTTCAGGTGTTATGAAAATCATAATTTCACATTATTAAAATCTAGTTATTTTCCACTTTAACTTCTCATGTCTTCAACTATGGAAATACAAATCAAGAATTAAGCAACAAATTTGTCACTGGGCTCAAAAGTAGCTGCAAGACAAAAGTACGTTTATGCCTATTATCAGAGACAATACTTGCTATATCACATGATGCCAAGGAAGCTCTATTCTGAAAACAATTTATCCATCAAAATGACTGTGACTTTAATGACAATCAGCAAGCAGCATTCAATCCCCCCAAATTACAGAGAAGCTGTGTAATTCAAATGCATGATATTTATCATGCAAGATTCATAAGCAGTCTGGAGAATGCTTCATTTGCAATTACTATTTCTCAACTTAGCAAGCAGCCTGAAGGCTTTATGTGTGGGCTGGCTTATGTGAAGGGAAGCAAAATAAATTTTCATTTTTTTTTAAACAGTTTTCCCATATTCCCCAACTCACCAGCAACACAGGGGCTTGGGCAGGCTTCTTCCTGTAGTAATCCGAGTTGGCCAATTTTAGGTTGAGCAGCAGAGTGTAATGTGATACCACGTAGAGACTGTCTGCATTCATCAGAGTCTGGAAGTTGAAATTTAGGTTTCCCTCAAATCCTGGTGAGTGCATCATACCTAACAAAAACACCATGTGAGCTCTCACATTTTACACAGATTTTTCCTGGAAAAAAATACCAGAAACTATTCCTAGCATTTTGGCAGCAACAGATTGCTAGAATAGTTAATGAGTCATCATTAAAATTACTAAATGTACTAGAACAGGGAAAAATTAGTAGTTCAGCTAGAATGCAGTGCTACAAGACAAACTGAACACTCCAGTCACAGTTCAGCAAAGCAACATGCTAAATTTGAAATACTCAAGGAGCAGCAGCATTCATTGCGATGACTGCCAGTTACAAAGCAAAGGGCAGGATACACCTGCAATGCCAAATGGAAAGGTGAGGTGTGAAGGGGCAGACACAAAGCCTGTGTATTCAACTGAGAATATTTTACCAAATGGTGCTAATGAGATTAACAGCTCTTTTAATCCCCCAATAAATCTGTTCTGGCTAAATCAGTTGTTGGATGGGGACTGGAGTGCTCAGCACCTTGCAATCAGGCTGTAATTGTCATTCTCTCCATGGCCTAGAGGTATGTGGACAAATACCTGGGGCCAAGCTGGCTGGAACTTGTTACAACTCCAAGCCCTACTTAGTTCATATGAGACCTACTTTGTAAATAGCTGAGCACTTTCAGTCCTGTCAGACCAAGAAGCCACCTGTAAGCACTCAGTAGTCCTGAAAACACTACTGGTATGAAACGACAGCCTAAAACCATGCTCAGTGACACAATCCCTTCTTCCCATGGATGGCATATATATTTTCCTCTGAGCTAGCTGACCTACTGGTAGAAAAACATAAATCAACTATGAGCAACACCTAATTAAATCTCCATGATCTATATATAGTTTGAGCCATGAAAAACCAAGAAATATTAGAGCCCCCCACATGACTCGCAGTATTTCATGGTTTTCACATCAACTGTGAAATCCATTTGTATAATGTCAGTTAGTGAAGATCAAGGAGTAAGCTTTATCCTAGAGGAATGTTTGAAATGAAACAAAAAACAGCTTCCAAGGCTAGTTACATGATGAAGCAAATCTGTGTTATTTGTTAACTGCTGAAGTGGTTTTTACTGTGAATATATTCCTCCTACCATAAAGCTCACACCTCTTCTTAGACAAAATACAACAAACCATTAACATTAAAAAAAAAATCCACACACAGAAAAGAAGCAAATGTTTTTCTTGCCTCGTGAGGGTTTGAATGCTCTGTGCTGCTGCCTTCTCGGACTTTCCACTGTCGTCACTTTGGGGGCGTGGATAAGGTGAGTAACTGTTTGAGGGTGGATTTAGAAAGAGAGTAACTGTTCCAGAGTGGGTCTAAAAGATGAATAGCTATTCAAGGGAGCAACCTTTGTGGAACAGGGGTGATAGGGCTGGCTACAAACCATACCCACAAAGGCTGGCATGTGCTTGGGGTAGATTTCTCATGGTGAACATTAACAGAGAATCTTTAACTGGTACCAAAACTGCAATCACATGCTTGAAAGTAGCCTGTGAGTAACTCTAGTGATTTTGTTGCTGAAGGCAAAGATGAATCTTAACACTTTGTTAGATGGAGGATCATGATATTGATGTGGCTATCTTCTCTCTCATTGATTTGACGTCTTATCTCTAAGACTAGAATCTGCTAGAATAATAAAAACCTCAAGGCAGAGAGGTAAAAAAAGAAAAAAAAAACACAAAAAATCCCCACTCTACTTTGCATCAAAATATTTTAAAAATTGTGCAACAATACAAGACTACAATTAAAAAGGAAGGTGTAGAACTGCACAGAAAAGCAGATACTACACAGTGCAAAAAGTGCTTAGGAAAAATATGATCCCCAATTTCCTCTAAAATTGGGGAAATAAACTGCATTTAAGAGATTCTGAGGTCTCAAAAGCAGAAGATTAGCTGATGCATACCAACAGAAACCTTGCCTCTATATAACTATGGAATCAAAACCAAAAAGAGGTGCTAACTTATTCCTAAGGTGTTAACTTAGGAGCTAACCAGTTTACTTGCAAATCTTAATTTCACTATATCTCTGTTTAGCTGACTCCATTTTTTCAATGCTTGTAGTCCCATGGCAGTGCCTCAAATTCCTACCTCCTTTCATTATTTTTCAATCATATGAAAACATACTAATATTGCAGTGCTGTCTAAGGACCTAGTTTGTAGGAAAGACTACTAAATCATATTTTTCCTCAAAAGTGTAAGAAAAACTGAGAAATGAAATAAAGCAGTTAAATAAGGTCTCCCAGAAACGCAAAAATACTGCTTCTGTACTGGCTGGTCTCAGAACTGCACCTGCTTCTTTTCTCAACTTGAATTTTGAGAAATATTCAAATTTCTTAATGTATTCTTCAAGAATTATACATGAATTGATGTTGTACATATAATGAATAGGAACAGTCCCTCTAACTTCATCATGTAAAATTTGTGCCTTGAATTAGTGGTGCTAACAAAGGACTCCTGAAATAAGGACCTCAACATTGCTTATAGAGGCAGATCAGATAAGTGTCTTGGAAGCTCTCCAAGGGGTGTTCCTACCCCCTGATGTTTGTTTCAGCTTTAGTAAGTCTCTCTCTCTCTAACAGGTCTTCAAACTCACGGTTCTCTCACATACACAGGAACACAAGTTCTTGCCTCAGGAGGACTGATGGACATTTGCTTAAGATCTGAGGTACAGGTTAAGGGACTGTTTCAGCTGGATTGAGTCTCATTCCAGGTATCCAACTGAAACATGAACCACACAGATCTTATGAGAGCACAAAAGTACAACTCTGCAACAGCCACATCTCCATGAAAACACCAGGATACTTCTTCTAGGATGTCTTAATACAGTAACTTGCTGCTCTGCTTTTCCATGATTCCTTAATGAGTCGCATCTTCTAAGAGTACTTCATCAAATCCATGTGGAAACATGGTGTATATTTTTAAACTACAGATTTAGCCACAGGGGTGGCTTTCTTAGTAAAGTGAAAGGTCTCTCTCAATAGTCTAAGTCCAAGACTAGGTATCTTTTTAAGAGATATGTACAAACCACAAATTATGGATTTAATGCAGAAATTGATTTATATCCTTCCATCTTTCTCACTGTATTGATCATAATGGCACTAATGCCAGCAAAAAACCCTGTATTTAGCCTTAAAAATCTGGAAGTCTCCTAGGTCCACATCTTCCAATACTTTAAAACACTCTAAAAAGACTTAAACAGACAAAAGAGAAAAGAAACAGCATACTCATTCATGCATGAGGGAACAGGTGTACAAAAGTTGGAGCTAGAGGTCTAGCACTGGTCTTTCAGTATAAACTCAAGATCACTCTTTTTCAGGTAAAAGAAATCCCCATCACAGAAAGGGCACTCTTGATTGCCTCAATTAGGAAAGTAACATTATTGCCTCCTTTAAGGTTTTTCCTTTCTATGATATAAAATGTCTAACGTGTCTTAAAAATATCATCTGCCACCTTCCTGAATTAGAGCTTAATTGGGCAGCATTTAAGCAGGATATCAGGAATATCAGCTTATTTGCCCAGCTTCATATCTAAATTTTGCTGTATGATGATGGGAGGCAGCCCTTCTGACTCTGTATGAGTTTAATGTGAGGGAGCACAAATGGAATGAAGCAATGATTAGGAGAGGAGCAATAGGAATGGCAATTGTGATAAAGTAAGTTAAAGAAACAAAGAAATATATTTCAGCAAACATTTCCACTTTGGTCACTGTCAGGAGAGCAAAATGCTTCTAAACATATATATTTACACACACTTAAAATATACTATCAACAGGACAAACTGGCCTTTACGTGACTTTTTTCTGTTGTTTGACAAGTCAAGATACCAGAAGTTCTAACCACAAAAGAACCGAAGGTATTTAATCTCTTAAAAGGCAAGACCTTAATTTTTCACTTTGCCTGGCCTTTGAGCTTTGTATTTCCTGTCGTATTAGACAACAACATTAAGAAAAACAAAAGAGTGAAGAATAGTGTCTCTCCTCTTTTCCTATCCTTTCAAGAGTTTACTGCTGTAGAATTGTTATCACCTTTTTTGTGAGGCTGGCATTATTAACAGTAACGCAGTGATGTACTGAGCTACTTAAATCTCATTCAAAACAGGTGATGGTATTCCCCACATCCCTTTCATGCTAAAGGGCAACCTCAACCTCTTTAATGACAGCATGTGCAAATCTTCTCAACAGATCTTCACAAGCCTGGGAAGAGGTATTTTACTACAGAAAATTCCATTTCTCTATTAAGGATGTAATCCAGAGCCTGTTAAGAGTCAATGGATTGACTTCCCTTTGAATCAGTGCCTGCATATTCAATTTGCCCTAAATGAAGTGTGTTGCTATGAAGGAATGTACTCTTGTAAAGCTCAAACCTCCTTATTCTGGATATTCTCCGAAGATGAAATCCTACAGGAGACTCTGTGTACAGTGCTGTCAGAGTGTGCATGATGGTGAGACAGTAAGTATTTGCTTGCAAACCTGAGCAGAATGTTGAAGAGAAGCTCTGCAGTGCTCCATCCACTTCTTCTATGCTGGGAAGAGCTATAAGCCGAGGAAGGAGAGCTTCAAGTGACTGGATAAACAGCCGTGCACTGTGTTGGTCTGCTTCTTGGCTTTTCAGCAATTTCAGAGAGAGAGCAGCAGTACGTAAGGACCTGTGACCTGGACAATCCCGTGGTGTCTGCTCCTCATCAGCCAGGGAGCAATTGTCAGAGCCTATGTCTGAGACGTCAGACCTGCCTGAATCCTTTTCTGCTGCCATGGAATACTGATCACATGAATCAAACTCAGTCCTAGAAAGGTCCTGGTCATCTACACTGAAGTTACTTTCACTGTATCTGGATCCATAGGACCGGGTCTTGCAATCAACTGATAAGAAATTAGTTATATCTGGATAGACTATGGTGTGGCTTCTTTGAACAACATCTGGCTGGTCAATGGTTTCTGACTCTGGTTCTCTGTAATGAATCTCTTTGCTTTCATGCACAGCTGGAGATGGCAGTGAGTTTTTTTGACTTTCTGGATTATCCTCTGGAGTTGTCTGTCCCATATCCCCTTCCAAAGTAGTTTGACCAGTGTCTGTGGTAACGCTAATGCTAATATCAGGACTCTTCTCATTTCCTGATTCCCAGGCAGGATTTTCTGAGGACAGGATGCGCCTCTGCCACCTGAAGTCAGCATCATTGATCTCCATGGAGTCCCTGCTCGTCTCAGTCCCATCCTTCAATTCTTCTAAGCGCTGGAGTAGCAGCTGGACCTGCTCTTCACTGAGACCCCTCCCTTGGCTCAGCTCATCTAATGCTCCAAGCAGGGCAAAGACACAGGACACTGAGGCATAACATGCTTCAATACCACCTTTGATGCACGCTTCCGTCATCCCATCCATGATACTGCAATCAATACAGAGTTCATTTAAGTGATGCAACATGTATAAGGAGCACATCCCTGTTGTTCAACACTATCCCTCCATAACCAGGAAAAAAAATGAACTTATCCTTAACAGCATGTTCTCCCTTACAGACAAGCATTTGAATTGTAAAAAAAATCTCAGCACCCAAATGAACTAAATTTAAAGCCATCTGTGCTCTGAAAATGATTTTGTCTACAAGATATGATCTTTACAAGAGCTGACTACCCTTCTTGCTCAATCTGACAATGTTTAAATTTTCTATGACCTCCTTTGACTTCATGTTGGAAATGTACCTCTAAATAAACACACAGTTATTTCATCGCAAGTTTAGGGACCCATAGCCAAAAATTTCCAGCTATAAAACATCATATTTGGTTATTTTTACAAACTCCACAAGCTAGTTATCTATGCCTTTACAAACAGGCCCAGAGTGACAACAAACCAGTAAGAGTTTTTACCCCTTTTCCATTTTCACAGCTTATTTAACCAGGGAGATACCCTGGCTCATATTGGGTATGGTCCTGAAGGTACAACTGCTTAAGTGTCCTGTGTGCACAGGTTTAAAAGAGAAGAGGCTAAAGGAGAAAACAAAGCATACAGCTTGAGAAGATCCAGATGGGACTTCCTTTTAGAAATAGACCTCTTCTTGGATTCTGACTCAGAAGAGCAGGGCCCTGCCAAATTACAAAGCTGACGAGGATTGCCAAGTATCTGAAAGGAAAGGAAACAGACGTAAGCAGAGGTTTATCTAAGCATTATTTAAATACAATAAGTAAGTAATAATTCTATCCAGCCTTAAAACCTGAGGCAGCAGTACTCTAAATTTCTCACAGCAAAGGAAAGCAGCACATTGATGTTCTATTTATTAAAGCTACCTTTCCTGGTTTTAAAAGCAGAAAAGCAAATAGAGAAGAGCAGAATATTCAGTAAGAAGAATGTTCTCCAGTGCTTTACATTTTTGACTGAATATGTTTCAACTGATATTGCACACAAGAGAATTTTTATGCCTAAATAAGTATTTTGCACTATAGTTTATACCAAAGAGAACCTTTCTCTTCAGTCACCTAGTAACAAAATTATAGTCATGCAAAGATAGGCAAAGTGATTCCTCCAGACTCAACCTGCTGGGTAGCATCTTGTTAATGCCCACCAGGAAATACAAGCAGAAAGCATTACAAACAAGCGCGTATTAATAAGCCCAAAGAGGCAACAGATACACCCTGCAGGAAACAACATTAGACTAAGCTTTTCCTAAAACTTCAATTATCATCTCTAATTTAAAATTAGAGAAAGACAAATGAAAGGATGACTGCTGGTTGAGACAACTGAGTGGGTGGCTGTGTGGTGTTAAGAGAGATCTTCAGAAACAGAACATCCTAAGTATGCAGAAGCTAGAAGAAAAACTCTGTAAGAGATACCACTGTTCCTACAAATTATATAAGTTGCCTTGTGTTCCACAACATGAGAAGAAAGCTCCCATGTGGAATGGAAGAGTCCATGATTTCAGCTGGTGCTCAAACAAGTCTCACTGTGCTCCAGTTCTAGTGCCCTCAGAGGCAATGGGCAAGAGGCCTGAATGGACTGGTCTTGAAATGACTGCTTAAGCCATTAGCAGCTTCCTTATGGCCATTCAAAAAATGCTCAAAGAAACTGTGGTTCAAAAAATTGGCAAGTAATCAAAACATTGCCTGGAAACTACACTGTGAAGATGAATGTTTCCTTCTAGTAAGAGCAGAGAGTGGGGAAAGATGCCAAAGAAGTTGCGAACTGGTTCATTATCTCACCCAAAAGAGCAGTCATGACTCAGTGATAGGACCTGCGCCATGCAGTACCACAGCACGAGCATTGATGCAGTTGCCACAGTAACTTGCGTTATGGAGAAAAATAGAGCTATTATGGCTTCATAAAACTAAAGATATTTGTCGGAGTCGTGTTAATGTAACAGCTCTGCTCAGAAAGGATGATTTCAACATCCCTGGGTGGGAAGGTTTGAAATGGATTGGTATACACATATCAGCAACACTTACTGTTACATAAACATTTTGCTTTACCTGCCCGGCTTTGCACATGTGATCATCCTACCTCTTTCATAATTTTGATGGCTTCTACTCGATGTTGAGGTGGTGGGTAAAGCAAAATCCGGTGATACAGAGACTGTAGCACAGGCTTCATGGATTCCACTGACCCCATCAGTCGAACCAGTTCTGCTGCAATGTAATATATGGTCCGTGCAACAGGCCCACTAAGGGCAGGTGCTGTGGAGGAACAACCTGAACCTCGGCCATGATCAGAGATCCCTGAGGAAGGTGAATCAGCCTCAAGACAGATACTGCTGTGGGCAGAGGTGATGGTTTTGTCATGGATTGGATTTCCCAGGATTACTACTAGGGCTGGACATAGTTGCTTCCTGAGAAAGAGAAAAGCAGCAGATGGTAGACGGAAAAAAATAACCTCACAGGAACAGGCTGAAAATAGTCCATGGTTAAATGAGATACACACTTGTTTTAATGATCAGTCAACAGCAGTGTTTAGATAGAACAACAAATTATGCCTGGCCTTTTCATCTCCCAAGCATCGGCATGATAGTACATATGGAAATACCTTTGGGTGCTTTAGAAACATGATTGCAAGGTAGAAATTCTAGGTTTCTACTGCTAAGTGCCTCTTCTTCAGTCCAGCTTGGGAGCTTTAAAAAAAACCTGACCAAACAAGTACTAATCTATGTTAATTAGAAGACCTAATGTTCCACCACTGAACTGCACATGCATGTATTTTAGTAAGCACCCTTAGCTGTGAGACTCTGTTTTGCTGGCTTTTGAAAACGTAATTAAAGCTGTCCTCAATAACTCAAAGTGTGCACAATAACTACTCATATGCCACTATACATTAAATAACCATCCTTCCTCAACTGTCTTTCTGCATGAGCACTCATGTTAAGTGATTCAACACTGGCAGATCACTCTTCTTTGGCAGAGCCAAAGCCAACGCAGCACTTTCCTCCATTAGCTGTCAGTTCAGCTTTGCACTCATGCACTTGACATTTTACTTCAGTCTGCAACCCCTTAATTTATGAAGCCAAGTGCTGCATAAGAATGAGTCCCAAACCCGGTTTTCACCCATGTCTTAAAGGTTCAAGCTAGTGCCTAGATTACAAGTAACAATTTGTAAAATATATCCTCACAGGTAAGTATGTTTTATTTTCTCAAGATTTTTATGCAGTCTAGAATTTTTGTTGCTTCTCTTAACATGACTGCTGAAGCAGATCAGCTTCCTGAAGTCACAGAAAGAAAAATAGCTTTAATCAGAATCAGATAATGACTTTGAGTCTGCTTATTTATCTCTCCAACCAGGTACATTTCAAAACATATCAATTCACACTTACTGTTTAAAGAAATGTGCCTGTCTCAAAGCAGGTGTAATCACAGGTTGTAACACCAATGTATTTCCCAAGCATCTCAATCCTATCAAAGTGTATCTGTATCAAACTATGGAGAACACGGTCAGAAGAACAGAGTTAAATCTTCTCTGTCTGCTCTCTTTATCTTCTGTTGAGAACTGACTATAAAGCACCAGTCAGAGAGAAATCTGTGTATGTGCATTTAGGCAACAGCTCCTTAAAGAATAACAGCTACCAGTTGAGATCACAACTTCACCAGACAGGTAACGTTTAGTATGTACTTATACTACTATATATTCAAAATGACATTTGCAGTTTAAACTGTTTCATGCCTTCTTAGTGCTTTGGGTTTTTTAACTCCCACTTAAGCAGGTAGCTGGAAGGATATTCCTTGGCATCAATGCAGATCAAGAAGTTGCTCAAGAAGCCCTGGTGGGTTGCCCTGAAGGTACACAGTTACACATACAAACACCTGCAGATTTGCAGCATGAACTGGATCATCAAAATGATGTAGACTTAAAATAAAATAGGAAGTGTTTTCTTTTAACCAAGATCATTTCAGTGACCTTGCTTATAATGATGGCCCCAGTCACATAAGCGTAAACAAAGGGTTGGGTGAAATTCAAAGGCAGAAACTTCTGAAGTGGATTTTTCATGAAAAAGAGAGTTCTGCTCTTACATGAGAGCTCTAAGAGGCCTCAGCACAGGATCCCTGTGCAACACTGCCAAGTGTTATCAACCTGAAGACCTCCCAGTCCAGTAGTCACTGATGTGCCTGGTACAGCAAGGGAAGTTATGGATGCCACTATACGTTCCATCCTTAGAACTGGGCCCAAGTCAAACACTTCAATTTCAAAAATTACAAAGTACAAAAAACACATTTGCCATTAACAGTCACATATATCTTTCCTTAATACAAATATATTCCTTAATACCTGACAACGTCACAAGACAGGCGTGGACTGCAAGGAAATGCATATTACTTACATTCTTGCTTTATTACTATGACTCAATTATCCATAGGCTATAATAATCTCATTTTTTCAAATAAAAAGAAGGAAAAGGATTATTTAAGGTGCTCTGAGGTGATCGTATCAAACAATTTAGAGGTAGATATAAATACAAAGACATCAAGCCTTTCTGGTGAAGTGTATAAAATAGAGAATTTCTTGATTAAAGGGGAAGCATCATGAAGACTATTTAGCCTCTGCCCTTCCACAATACAGGTCAAAAGCATTTCTGGTCACCAGCCCATCATTTGACGTTAATTTTTCTTATCTTCCTGTATTACTGCATCAGACCAGTAAGAATCTCTACAGTACCCTCCTATGACAAGCAGAATATCTTTGTGCTTAATGCCACACACAAATCCAAACTAGTGCAGAAAGCATAAGAGATTTTCTGTTCTGGATAAATACACTGGACTTAATTACAGGAATTCACTACCAGGATTTAATGTGCTGGCTGAGCAGGAGGTCCTATCCAATCTTATATGAAGTACAGAAAGAACTGACAGTAGGTTAACATCAAGCTCTGCTCACATATGAAGACTTATTACAGGTTTGTTTGCATGTCTGGGGGAGAAAGTCCTTTTATATTTACAAACTTAGTATTCACATTATTCAGATGTACTCACCATATTAGATCAGTAAATCCTTTGTGCTGGTGCATGCTGGGAGAGGAGCTGTTTAACATGGAAAGGATGCACTCCAAGTAAAGAAGCTGAAGCTGCCGATTGTCACTGGCAAAAAAAATCCCATTCACATCATATTAAAACAAAGATTACTTAATTTTCTAAAATAACTATATTAGTTCACTTGAAAATTACAGAATTCGATTTATTTTGCTTCTTTCTATCCATTTATAATTGTGTGATCACTATCATCCCATTTCTTTTATACTGACCACATGCAGTGATCTGCTACTTTAAAAAAAAATCTCAGTGAAAAAAAGAGGAAGAATAAAACAGAAGTAATTACTCAAATTCAATCTAAGCTTGAGAAGGTAGGAAGCCTTAAACAGAGGAAAAAGAGACAGCAGACGATTTTGGACTTGGATAGTTTCTTCAGACAATCTGAAGCACATTTAGGCTGCTCTCTTCTGATTATTGTTTCCTCTTTTCTTGATGACAGCCACAGTTGTCAGAAGTCAATATCTTCAGGCAGGAAGTTGCATGATAACATGACTATCTTTCAGGGCCTTGCCAGTAACTCTGTCAGACCCATAAGCATAAAGGTAGCTTCATGAGAAAGAATACTAAAGAACCTGTGGGTGCCTGGAACTGATGCACTTCTTACAACGTGTCTTAATGCAGATCATCATCATCATCTTGCAGTTGACACTTGCATGGTCATGTACAGGGCATCCCTGCACTCTTGATTTTATATCAACATCAGAATGTTGATACTGATTAAATAATGCTAAGTAAGGCACTCTTCCCTTTCAAATCTTGTAGTAACTAGAGACACTTGAAGGAGGAAAGTCTATAGAAAAATCGCACACAGATGTCTGTGCTGTTTCTGGCTCTGTAATTTCCTGAAAATTGTAGAGCATGTAACACTCTATTACTGCCCGTAACAACCACATTTTAGAGTTATGCTCATGCATTTCCAAGTAAGTAGAGCGTATGATACTCCTAAATTTAAGGAATTCTTTGATAATGCGAATTATTTCAATTGGATAAGTGGTGCCTAAGAAGGATACATTAATTTGTTCTGAACATAGTTTCTGTTAGGTCTTTCCATGGCTCTTGTTATTCTTTCCATGACAGTTGCTTCCAGCCAGAAAACTTCTCCTTGGATAAGTATTTTGCTGCTGTTACTTATTAGTTAGACTTACTGGAAGCTTTTTAAAGCTGAACAGTGCACAAGGAAGGCAAATTAGCTCCTCATTTCAAGCAAGGATTAAATGAATGCATCATGAATAATACTTCCTCTAGTAAACACTTTGTTTAACCACAGCTGTGCTCCCTAATTCCAGAACTACAACAGTACAATCACATGTATCAATGAAACTCTCAATCTCCAGGTAATAAATTGAAATTATAAACTGAAATAACTCACTTTATGACAGCCTGGAGCTTCTCACAGAGCACAGTGAGGACAGATACAACATCATCACAAAGAGACTCCACTGAAGTACCTCCAAAAATGACAAAGATCAGTGGCATTACGTATGAGCAACCGGATTACAACCTCAATTCACTGCATGGACTTTCAGACCTGGTCAGAGGTTCTAAACAAGGAGCAAGGCTACTAAAATTCATAGAGAAGATGGAAGATGTAGTAGGAAAAGTCCTAAATTAGAAAGTGATCTCCACAAAATGCAAAAGCCACAGTATTAAATCCAGAGAGAGCATTGATTGCTTACATGCATTTACAGAAGATTAGCTGAAATCTAATTCAGATAATAAAATAAGTATACAATTAAATAATAAAAAAAGCTCCAGTATTTCTACATGGCAGCCAATTTCTGTATCTCTCCCTGCAGTTTGTCTCTCCTACACAGCTTCTGATGTCTGACCAGGTTCTGATCTTGAAAGAAGATGCTTGTGCTCTTCAAAGATTTTAGTCCTCATTCCCACAAATTCTGCAGAAATCATGTGAGAAAGTCAAAAGCAGGGATTATTTTTATCTATCAGAGAAGATGTTGAAAGTGAAGCCAGAATGGGAATAGAAAAACATTCTCTTGTAAAATAATCATTTGGCAAGTATAAGCACACCTTCAATAGGGATGTGCTTTCAAAAGCGGCCATTATAAAAACAGTACCTTTGGCCTGAAATACAGTAACACAATCATTTACAGATTCCATATCTTACTCCATGAATCTGTTTCAATTTAGGAAGTAAAGCCACTTACTAAAACTTTCTCCAGAGCACTGAAACTCCTTAATTACAGAAGTTAGCATCTTGAAACTATCACCCATTACAATGTTGAATGCAATGCGGTTATGATTGTCCAAATGAAGAAAGAACTGAAAATACCAGGAGCTAACAGGGCTGTCTCAGTTCTTACCACAAATAACAGAGAGAAAATCAAGCTATGAAGAAGGTACAGAAACCTGAAGGTGTAATTCCCATGACATCAAACAGCACTGGGTTGATGAAAGGAAAGTTAAGAATAAAAATGCTGGAGTGTAAGGAGTCACTAAAAAAGGTCACAAGTACCTTGGCTCTTGGATTTTTGCAGGGTGTCATGGTTTTCAATTGTCTGTTGAGGAAAAACAAAGGTGGTGTGATTGGGGCAAGGAGCAGAAAAACACCATAGAAGCAATAATTCAACAGCAGAGCTTTCTTAACAAATTCATGTCCTCTATCTATTCTGGGCTTTTTGTTTGTTAGGGTTTTTTTAAGTGAAGCTTTTTCAAAATGTTTTTAAAAATTCCTTAAGATCTGTTTTAACATTCATTTAGATTTAAGAAACTCACATTTCATTAAGCTGAACCAGAATTTCTAACTTCTTAAGGGATTTCCTACATCTAAAACAACTTAGTAATAACTAGGCATGTAAGTCGCATTGCAAATAACTGAGAGGAAATCATAGTTTAGACTTCAAAAAGTACTTAGAAAGCAAAATCTACTGAGTATTAGAGAGTTTAGAACATTGGCATTGTTAAAGTTACAGTACCAACAGAATTAATGGCAGTCAGAAAATGGAAATTACCTCTTAAATCATGTGGTTCAGCTGTGGTATAGGATTCTTCCTATTAGTGCACAAAGGGGTCAAGCCAAATTCTTCTCTCAAGCATCAAACTGCCAGGAATTAAATGCAGCTCTCATATGCTTTTACCTAGTCCTCAGCTAAGAAAAGAACTAACAAAATTGAAGACCCAAAAACTAACAAAATTCGCAGACCCAAACTGAAATTTCAAAACTACTGGTTGTATTTGTCTGTTTGGGTGTTTTGGTAAATATTTTGGCTAGTAAAAATGAACCTACTTAGTACAAACAGAAGATAAATTTACTTAAACTGAGTATTTCTGTTCTGCAGTTGCTCAGTAGGATAAAAGCAATCTAGTCTACTAATCTGAAATAGAAAGGATTGTCTTAACCCAAAACAGATGTGAGGAAAATAATCTGCACAACTACAGCCCTTAAAATTTACTAATACATAGAAACCGACTTTTACAAATAGTACTTTTTTGACAATATGACATTACAGAAAGCAACACAAACGAATGTAAAAAGTCAATGTAATTCCATGTGTACCCAGAATATTTACAGTTTCACTGTTATCTTCTATTAAAAAAAAAGTAGAAGAAAAACCTCAATTACTATTTCCTTAGTTGAGAATTTGTTTTCTTTAAGTAAATATTTGTCATGCAAAAACTTTTAGCACAAGGATTTCAATGAATCTTAGGAAAACAAGCAAAGAAAACAAAAGAATGGAAAAGGCCAAGGTAGCCTGACATCAGAACAAAGCCTCTTTTGTTTAATGGAAGGGAAAAAAAATTTAAAAAAAAAAAAAAAATCAGCCAACCAGAGCTGACAGTGTGAGAGCTAAGTTTCCCATAGACTGCTCTGAGGCAGGCATAGTTGGAGCCCAAAAAAGCTTTTAAAAGGGATTAATTGCAGAAGTGTCTAATAAAAGCCATAAGGCACAACAAGCCAGTACAACACACTGCATTCAGAGAAACAAAAAGGTATGCAGCCATGGACATGGAACCATTTGTTGATGCCAGAAGGCTCACCATGTTTTCTTGCTTTTGTCGTAACTGTAAAGTCAAGTCACTCAACATTTGGCTGAGGGTTGCCCGCACAGCGGTGTTAATGCTCCGCTGGTGACAGCTAGATACATATGTCTCAATGCAAACCTGATGAGGAAACAAAATAGCAGTACAAAGATATAAACTGTAACTTACCAGTAACACATTTTAGGAGGTATCAATACCAAGGTCTCTCACATGCAGATAGTCAGCCTTCCTTATTATTGCTTTATTAGCACATCAGAAGTTTTCAGCAGTATGGAAAACCAAGTAAGTAGCATCTAGAAGCAGCGTGTAATTCATCAGTCTCACAGCTGCAAGAACGGTAGGGCAAAACTGGCAAAGTCTCCTTCTGTCAAATCCAAGTGATTTTGGCACTTGCCTTGCTCTGTAAATAATTCTTTAAATGTGGATTTGATTGTTCATTTCTTGATACTTGTAACCACCCCTTTGCAAGTCGATGTCTGTAATGTAAATATCCTCCAATTTTTCAAGTTTTCTTGAATATAAACTATATCTTGAGTGATTCAAGACATCACACATGGAAGCTCTTGCCTTATTTTCCCTTTCTCGGCTAAATGGAGAGAAAGCATCTCAGAGGTTTTCAAGTGCATGTATGTTGCTTGTTATCTCATGCAAGAAACACTATGCAAATGACAACCTGAGACTGATTATCTTCTTTGACAACACAGTAGAACGGGTTAGTTGTATGCATCTGCAGGATATAAGGGACCAAACTGACAGCATATCTCATTCTTATTGCCCTTTTTTGAGGTTCTAAGATCCCCCCAAATATATAAAGGATTTTATTTAGTTTAAGGTCAGTGATGAAGATGGCCTCCTAAGTTATAAGAAGGCCGGGACCAACCCTGCCCATCATTCAGCTATCATCTGAACTCCAGTGAACAAAAAAATACCCCAAAACCTAAAAGCCTGTTACACATGTACAACCCTTCACAGAGGCCAAACCATTCCAGTGCTGCTGAGATCATTCTTTCAAGCTGTAAGTTTTCTTCTAGAGCATCTGAATTAATTGATGAAATACCATTCTTAAAGGTAGGCTGACTTTCTGGAAAGAGCATGGTTGATATCTCCTTCTTCTCTACCCTCCCCATATGAGCTAGTAAGCAACAATGCTGTCCACTTGAGCTCCAATCTTACAGAAGGCCTGTGTTCTAAATGGCTGGGGAAGGTACTTTTTGAAAAGCCATTGATGAAGAAGCATCAGTAAAAATGCGAGAGCTCAGGGCTCCAAAGAGGTGTGTAATGGACATTTTGATCATTTCATGCATTCGGGGACTTCCAGCTCTATGGCATGCAAAACACAACTAAGGGCAAAACACAGAAGGGTTAGCTAATGAAACATAGACTCACACAAAACAAACCTCCAAAAGGTACATGGGAGCAACAAATACACACATAAAAACAAGAAACAGCATGAACTAAATTTTCTTGCAGGTGTCTAGGCAAGCATGGGAAGGTGCCCAGGAGAAGATTTAGTCTATTTTTTATACTATTAATCTATTTTCAATACTATTAATACTTAAGCCACAAATTATAGTACTCTTCATGTTGGATGTTTTCTTAATTTGAAGCTGATAAGGTTCAGAAAGATTTGGAATGCCATTATTTTGTACACGTGAATTGCAAACGGTCATGCAGTGCAAAATGGCCAGACTGTAGCTTTGTTTTTCAGAGATAGTCCTCAAAGAGTTCTATCAGTGACAAAGGCAGCACCTTTCCAGTTCTGCAGTGGCTCCTCTTTGCTACAGAATACAGGCTAGGAAAAGGGACTAAGAGACTAACTTGGAAAGAAATGCCAAATAGCATGGGCACTGGAACAGAAAGCTCCTTTCTGCCACCTTTCCCTTAGAGCAAATCAGAAGGTTAATCAAATGCTAAACTGAGAAATTATTTTCTGTTTCCTATTGCTTATGCATTGCAGAATTCAGATACAAAGGCACAGTGATTCCAGCTGTTAGTGTCTTTGCCTTACCTAAAACCTGGGCAGGAAGAAGCAGGATTTGCTATTTAGAATGATCTAGGCATTCACTGAGGCAGTATTTTCTCAAGGAGGGTGGGGAAAATAACTGTACCTCCAAACACTCCAAATAGAAACATATACACTCTGTATTACAGCTTGTTCCAATTCACTGAAGGAAATGAGTTTTGTTTACTTTGCTGGCACATCTCATCTGCCTGCTGTTGAGCTGGTGTTCACCATAATAGAAAAGAACCATCACTGTGCTAATTTGTATCAGTACACTACTTAAGGTTTTTAAGAGCCAGGATAGCCTTTGGGAATGAAAGTGAAGTGCAACTATCAAGAACAGCAGTGTTTAATGTCTCTCTATGAGAGACAAGTGCCATTTTCCAGGATGCTTTTTATGAATAACAGCCCTCTTATTATCCAAATTTACACAGAGAACAGAAAATATGATTTCTGATACAGCTTATAGCACACAGAACATGAGTGATTGACCATTTCCCCCCAGCCTTAGGCAGTGCTCTTAATGATTGATATCTGAAGGGTTTAGAGTTATCAAATACTTCTCCCAGGAAGTACTTTGTTTAAGCTAGAGCTCTTTACCTACAGCAAAGAGATGCACTAAGCTGAATTCATCAGCTTTTGCCTTGCATGTTAGAAAGTCCACTGAGAAAAACTGCAGTAGGGGAAACAATCTGTTTTCTTCAGTTTGGGACATTGACAGAAAGATGGTTTAGTAGAACTTAAAAAACTGTGACTTGCTTTGAACACCGATTCAGTTCATCCTTGCTGCAGCATCTACAGGTGGGGCTTACAAAAATCTCCAAAAATAGGCATACCTTACTGTCTCAGCTAGCACAAAGGGAAACCAAAGCTGTGCTAATCTGGAATGATTACTACCTTTTTTTTATCCTATATATGTCATATACATGAAGTGTGGACTTTTAAAGCCCATTTGTTACAGAACAGAAGCTGTTTTCTTCAGTTCCTGGTTATCTCTACAGCCCCATTCTCAGCTTCCAGTAAAATTTTTTTCTTAAACTTGGAAAGTACTGTAATATCCAGGTAAATTGAGCTACTTTCACATGAGATTTTTCTTTTTTTATGAAAGTCCCACCCAAAATAACAAAATCCTGAGAAGGAACAAGTCTCTAAATGTCTACAGACACCTGGAGAATAGAACATGTATACAATTTTTACATTTTTCATGAGCATTACCTCTGCCTACGTCACATTAAGAATATAATTTTATAATATGTTCCACCCACAACAGTGCGTGCTGCACAGGAGGATTAAGTGTTCCTGCACATCTTCTCTAACCTGAACAAACAACCCCATGGCTTGCTACAAAATGTACTAAAATATCACCCACCTATAAAGGCTTACTTAACATACCTGCGGGTATGTTTTTCTACAACAAAAAATCCTACATAATTTAATTCAGACTAAAATCTAATGGAACAAAGTGAGTACAGTGACTAATAGCACGCATGCTTTAATCTTTCACTTGGATGTATTAGGAAAAAGATACACACAACGCTAACAAGGCACACTGAGGCACTTCTGCTAACATGACACACTATGGCTTATACACCTCTCTTGAGGAAACTTCATTAGTTTTAGACTTGCAGCAGGTAAGAAATCAGCACAGTGCTGTTTTACAAAGAAAAAAGCAAAGCAAAGTAAATATGAGTAGTAAATGTGCAAGACTGTATTATATAATTATCGGTCCATTTCCAAAAGTGCCTTCCCATGCAAGCCTGTTAAACCTGCCCGAGTTGCAACTATTTCTTCACACCAGAGATAAGGTAATATCAGTCCTTAGGATGGTAGTTATGTTTTGGACTGGTTCAATTCCAGTTATGTAAGGAAGTCATGCTCTAGGTAGCGGGGAAAAGTTAAGCGACACAAGCCAGGGTATGACAGAGACACTTACCTCAGCAATCTTCAACACTGAACTCCCATTCAGTTCAAATGTGGAGGTATATGTTATACAGAGCAGGACCTTGCAATAAAAGAGAGAGAGGAAGGAAAAAAATTAAGTTTCACTGGTGATTGCCTCCCTTTCCTACCCACTTGCTTTTAGCCGCAGCTCCTTCCAATTTTTAGAGCAGGCATCAGAAGCTTCTTAGCACCATGTGTTAGTGGGATAGAGGAGACCCACCTGAGATGCTGCATCTGTTGGCCCCAGAGGTACCACTTAATGGATTACTTATTGCTGTCTCCTACATATGACCACCAAAGAAAGACAATCCAGTGATCAACTCTGGCCTTGGACTCCATAGTCAGAATCCGTTTATATTTTAACCACAAGCTTTGCATTATTTATAACCAGTTCTTTAATTTATTTCTATTAGTATAACAAAGGAAGAAGGAAAAATGCCTCCAGTACAAGTTATTACTTAAGAGGCACAGATAGATATGTATTATGTGAGACAAGCCACTAATTACTGCCCAATATGAGGATTTCCCAGCATAGAATATTTCTAGTAAGTGTATTATAGTCATTTGATAATGAGCATCTAAAACACAATTCATAAGTCACAATTAATGAAGGGAGGCTTGTCCTGTCTTGAACTCAGTAGGAGGAATAAGAACTAAAAGCCCTATCTAACACCTTAGTTCAAAGAGAAGGAGAGTGAGAATGTAACGTCATCTACCACATCTAGTGGGGCAACGTGGCAAGAGCTGCAGTGCGATGCCTTTAGTGTCTGGAGATGTCCTTCCCGTCTCCCTTCCTCCTTTTCAATCCCTCCCGCCTCACAGAAGACAGAGAGTCTGAGCTACTGTTCTCTCTCCTTCAAAGCATAAAATTTCCCCAGTGCCAGAATTTATGTTTTGCTTGGTCTGAAATAGCATGAGTTTCCTGGGATAAGTGTACCAGCAAACACATTAACATTAACATTAATGTTTTGGTCCCTACAACTTCTCAGCCCCTAAGAACTACTGTTCTCTGGAAATTAGGGGCATCAGGCAAGTTATCATTACTGATTGTTAGCTACAAGAAGAGCCTGTCCATGGATGAGTGTGACATGTTCCTGGAAAAAGACATAAATAACTTTTTTCTTTGCATTTTGAGAGTCAGACTGAAAAGTTTCTACACACTGAAATGCACAACACCTTTACAAATATTTTTCTCATCAGTAAAAACCATATTTCACTACAGGATGTCACACCTTACTCCAAGGTTGTTCGGGTTTTTTTGTTTGATTGTTTGCTTCATTTTGTAAATAAAATATCAATCAGAAGCTTGATCCTATTATTACAGAAGATGATTTTACTATAAAAAGTGTTCCCAGGAAACCACTGTGTAATGGCCATTTTACAGCTATCTGTATGTTATCTTATCTTGCCTTGACTCTCAGTCTTTCATAAAAATAAGTCAAATAGTGTGGATAAATACTAGACGTAAAGGCAATAAAAAAGGGCATACTACTCTTCAGAAGTACAATAGTCCTGCACTAGAAACTCTTTTTTAGATATTTAGCATTTACCTTTAGAGCAAAGCAAACTTTCCAAGGCAAGTTTCTTCTCCATGGTTTCTCTTTCCTTTGAAAAGGGCAAAATGGATTTTCTCATCTTAAAAGTGTTACACAGCCTACCTCAGTATTTTAGGGAGTGACATGAGCCACAGAGCACTTGAACTTGCCAGAGAAATAAATCTAATTCTAACTGTAAACAATTAAGAATGCTGTGCTTTGTATTTCTTGATATGAACTCCACAAATTTCTCTGCAATCCATAGCATTTACTGGTACATGGACTAGTGCCAGTGAGAAAGAACTGTGATACACCTTCTCCTGTCAACAGAGCAAATTCTACAGAATAACAGAAAAGTAAATGGTCAGTTATAATAACTCTCAATAATTTCATTTGGTTATTAAGTACATAAGTTATAAGGGCTGTTACTTTCATCTGCTGCTCAGTACATACCTGCAACATTTAAAACTCCAAAGCCAAACAATTTTGTTTGGCATTAACTGGATTCTAAGCTACTTGCCAGCCTCACAGTCAGCTGTTGGGCCTCACTTTCTCAGCTGTTTATTAACCTGAAATTTTATTGATGTTTCTAATATCTGGTAAAAAATATACTCATTACTTAAGGAAAAAACTGTGATTTATACTCTCCTGACTGTGTAAAACAGTCTGTGTAAAACACAGGTGTAAGAACACAGTTTAGAAACCCAGAGACAGCCAACTCTCACCTCCCACTGACAAATCTCTTCGTATCATGCTAAGAGCCGCAATGGACAGCCAGGTGTATGACTAATCTTATCCAGTGGTTTGTGTGTCCTGAATTTCCCTACTTGTAAAACCTCATTTGCTTCATGGGATTTTCTGCTCTCTTGTCCCATCTTGGTTTGTAGAGTGTGCTATTATCTAATGTTTTCTAGAGATCAAAACCTGAAAGCCAATATAATACAATACATGGAAGTACACAAGTTTAGGCATTCCTTTAAGCCCTTGCTCTTCCAAATCTCTTCTTCCACTCCTTTTATTTTTTAATTTAATTTCCCTCCTTTATAGAGCTGAATTATGAAAAGTTAGCGCATATGTATATATATATATATGCTTAATCCTTTCTGTCACAAATGCCAGCAACCTGCAAGTAACAGGTGGCTGATAGAAAGGTCAGATATCAAGTGCAGTGAGGAAGTGATGATCAAAACCTTGTTATGAAACAAAAGGGAAATTCAGCAAAAAGACTACTAAGTTTTGACTCCTACTTTTTGTAAAAAATAGGATCTGGGAACCTATTACCTAGAGAAAGTGCATATGGTCTGATGTAATCAAATGACAGAAGCAAAGGTTATCAGTCAGTATATTCTTAGCTTGCCCCACTGCTATGGTCTTCTGTCACAAGTCTTTTTTAAGTTCTGAAACACGGTCTCTGACCAACACACAAAACTGCTCTCAGCTATGATTCCCATCAGCACTACTGCAGGGCTCATTTACAGTCTTGGCAATAATCCAGACACTTAACTTGCATGTTTTCCCGTTTATGTGGAACAAACAGGAAAACAGCAGGCTTCTCTTTTAAATTACAGGATGAAAAATGGGATTAAAACCAACCAAACAAAACCAAACTTAATCATTCAGATCCACTAAAAACACTGAGTCTCCAGACAGCATATCCCATAGGCTGCTTAACTACTCATGACACTAACTCAAAGAGTCTGTATTTTAAAAAAATAAAGAAAGCACAGATAAGCTTTCTTGGGTAATGACATTTTGGTTTTGACACTACTTGCAGTGAAAGCGAAAAAAAAACTACAAAGCAATTCCTAGTAACTACAAAGCAATTTCAGTACAAAATAAAATTGAAAAGCAGCTTTTACTGATTGGTATGGGCTCTAAACCACATTTTGTTCCTTTTTCTTTTTTTTTTTAAAGAAGGAATTTATATGACTGTAGAGATAGTTTACATAGAGATAGTCACATAACCCCCAGGATTTTTTACTTGGCTTGCATTACCTTGCAAATGCCTGGATGAGATCATATTTCCATAAATGGCTTATCCATAATGAAAGTATTTATTTTAATTATTTTTGGAGCTCTAACTGTCATGGAACAAGAAATACAATTCCCTGGAGCCCCAGGGTACCAACTGTAGTATAAAAAACATATGCATGGGTAATTTTCAGAATAAGTAGAAACAAAACCAAAAAAAAACACTTCTGATGCCACAGCAAAGGTCAATTGGCACAAAATATACAGGATTTGAATCACAATGTAATTAAACTGACATTACAATATCTATCCATTCTGTATCATGTGCTCTAGGATAACCCTGTTTGAGCAGGGAAGTTGGACTAGATGACTCACTGTGCTCCCTTCCAACCTGAACCATTCTGTGATTCTGTGTGATCTCATATTTTAAGAGAGATTAAGTGTTCAAGGCCAGGGCTTTGAGCAACCTGGTCTAATGGACACTGCCCCTGCCCATGGTAGGGCCACTGGAACCAGATGAGCTTTAAGGTCCCTTCCAATCTAAACCATTCTATGATTCTATGATGTCTTGAAAAGGAAAAAAGAGGGAATGTTTTTAGATTGTAAGGCTGCTAAGCACTGCTAGCCAAGTTCCCCAAGTGCTTTGCACATAATTGTAGTATAAAGCAACTCTCAAATTGAAGAGCTTATGGTGGAGGCACGTCAAATAAACACCATGCCATACATAAGAAAGCAAGTAGAATTCCCAAGAAAGTTAGAAAAGGTATAAAACTTCACAATTTACAAACAAAACAATTTTGCAGCCACCTCTAATTCCTTTGTGGGATTCATAATAGAAGCCTTTCCTGATTTACTTTACTTGAAGGCTTGTAAACTTGGATGCAATGTGTGATTGGGATGATTTTCAAATCCTGCCCCTTAGAGGAAAAACTGACAGAAGACAATGCAGGACTACTATCTCAATCAGTAGTTTGACATTTAAAGCAGTAATCCAGTATTTCTGCAAAATAGTTTGGATGGGAGATGTCCTCCTATTGCCAGAATAACTGGAAACCTGCTCATGTTGCACTCTTTGGCCTTGAAGGAAAACAAGGGCAGGAGAAACAAATGTATTAATGAAGTCATGTACACTGTGTCACCGTGTATCCCTGTACAAAACAGCAGATTTTAATTATATAGAGAGAGTGTGTCTCCTATGAATTCGTAAACGCATAAATGCTGCTCAGCATTATGAATGCATCAAGGCTTCATACATAAGGACTATATTTAGTACAGGAGCACCTCACACATTATCAGTAGCAACAAGCTGAATGCTCCAAGAAGACAATGCCCATTTAGTTCACTGGAATAAAACAGAACTGCTGCTGAATGCTGTTTATGGTGGTATGAAATCAAGTGAAACTCCTGTTTATTTAGTACAGTTGTAGAAGGGAAAGAAATTATTTAAGGCTTAATTGATACTTCAGAGTTTTTCCACAACACTCTGATAGGAACTTTTATCTTTAGAATTATAGCAATTAAAGGCAGGAAAAATTAAAGAAAAAGGCTGCCTAGCAGCACTTAGGATGGCATTTCCCCCTTTACAGCCTATTTAGGTATACTGCATTACTTTATGAATTAGAATATACAAATCTGAGTAAAACAAAACTGCAAAAGGACAAATAACCAAACTGAAAAATACCAACAAAAATTTTGAAGAGTTACCCAATAAAAATGAAGTTATTATAATAAAATAATGCATAATGCATATTATAATAATAAAAACGCATCTGTTATCAAAAGTATTCAGAAGTATGTCAACACACGGGTGTAAGTAAACACAGAGCTGTCAAGGGAAAAAAAGACTGGGTATATCCACTGCGTGGAAAATTTGGACATTTATTCTTGACAACAAGAGAATTTTTTGGGCAGGGGAGAGGGAAGACAACTCCCTTGCCCTCAGATACATGGAAGGTTCCACTGTGTATCAGTGAGACATTCTGTGTCACTGTATGTTAGAACAGCTGATTTAAATTTATCGTTTCAAGTCACTAGATAAATTGGCAAGAAGTTAGCCTGAAGACAAGCTAAGTGGGGTCACACAGGCTGTCTGGCCGGCCAGAGGATTTCGCCATATCCCAGACCGTATTCCAATCTGATCCAGGAAACGGATATTAAAAAGCCAGATAATCTGGTTTTGTGGTTGCAACACCAAGCACTATGTCACACGATGTTTCTGTATCTTTCTCCTCTCTCACAAAGGACACGTGAAGAGCTCCAGGGAAGAGGACCCCAGGAGCTGGCTGGCAGTGTCAGAACAGCTTATTAGGACACAAGTTCTCCCCTCAGCTTCCCCAGGACCAGAAGGTATCAACTGCTGCAATGTCAGTGGCCCTCATCATGGGAAGCTCATAAGCAGAAAAGGTCTAATCTAGGTGCATCTGTGCACAGCTGTGGCACATCTGGATGTGTATAATAAACACATAATATGTATAATTACACACAAAAGCTACGGCAAGTGACTATTCAATGCCACTGTTGTGCTGACAATTTGGCTGGCAGAACTTGGCACTGTCACCACCAGTAAGCATTAATGTCTGGCAGCAGGGAAAAGATTACAAGGCAATATATGAAAGTTAAAGGGTTTCTATATTTGGGTTTGTGAATATACAACGTTTTTCCAATTAACTTTCTTAATGGTTAACTGGTCTCCAGGTTCTTGGTATGTGTCTAAGATTAAAGGAAGTCTGTAAGAACTTGTACTTCCACTCTGGACAGGTGTGAAATTACACTTCCCAGAGCTAGGGACTTGCTACTTTTTGTGCTGATGCCAATGGTTTTGATTATGCCACACCAGTTCCAATGTGACAGAATGAGCACCTTCTCTATATGAAAACACCTTCATAACCTCATAGCACTGAGACAGCTAAAAGTTTTGCATTGGAATTTCTTCAGGCAAGAAACTAAGCCTACTTTTCTACTCTGCAAATCTTTCAAGAGACATGACCAGCCCTCTGCTCAGATATTTAAAGCTACACATCTGCCCAAATCCACAGAGGTTGTTCAGGGATATGAATTCAAGCATAGAAAGGTACTGAGAAAAAGCTGGATCCTGGAGAGAGGCTTGATTTTTGAGACACTGCATTCACTACTGACTGGCTTAGGCAGTTCCCATCCAGTGTTCATTTGGCCACATTCAGGCCATTACTACTGTCATTCTTTCACATCCCTTAAGGAGAAAGCTCGGCTATTTAACTCAAGACTGGTTTCTGCTACAATGACCAGGTATCTAAGAACCAAGGGAGTTCTTTAATCACAGAACTAGGCATTTATCATAGTTCTAATTAACTCGGGAAAGGATGAGCTTATCTTGAAGCACACAAGGTAGGTCACTTAATCCATTGGAATTGACCTGGTTACTTATAACTAAGCACATGAATAAAATAACTTTTAAAAATAACCAGAAAAAAATGAGAGAAGCAAAACCCAGAGAATCTGGGTTTGTAGTTGGCCCACATTTGAACAATTTAATTTATGAAAAGGCTAAGCACTAAGAACTCTACCTAGCATTCCTCGGCAGGACTCATCTTAGGAAAGGATCTTATTTTCATGACATTGTGCAACTCTTTACAGAATCCCCTCTTTAACAGAGACAATGCTAACACATCTCTCAGTTGTGGACTGGAAAAAAAAATTAGTTATTGCTTACAACAGTTCATATCAGGCACCACTGTTACAACAACTAATGTACATTCAGGGGAAACTTTTTTCTACAAATCTTCAGCTTTTTTTTTTTTTATCATTAATACAGATTTTAAACCAGTTCAGGATTAAAGCATGCAATTAAAGTTGCATAATTGTTTTTATTTTTTACTTTATTTAAAACATAGTCCATCTCTGCTTAGAACATGACCGGACTGAAATTTATATTGCCAGTTATGTTGAAAAATGTTTGTGTTAATGCAGTGCATAAAATTTACTGAGGGGATAAAACGGTCTCTTATTCCAAAATTCTATATTAACTAAAATACAATTGGATTGCTGATTCCCATCCTGATAATAACAGTCTCTCTTCTCCATTTCCATTTAGCAGTTACATTTTTACTGCTGCAACAATGAATTTTTGTTTTTAATGGGCAGAGAAATCACTGTCTTACTCCTATATAGAACTATTATATATGCCATGGCTCAAAGGGGCTGCACAGGGAACAACACAGTTTACGTATACCTTCAAATCCAAGTTGTTTCACAGTACATTTTCCTTCTCCATTTGATTTTACAGTTCAGGACAAAGCAGAACAGTTGCAAATTATATTCTACTAAGCATGACCAAACTGTATGTGGAAGGATACATTTCATAAATATTAACCTTAAAACAATGAGAACATCTATATCTGTGAGAATTTATTACAGTGATCAGCTCATGTAGTAGTATTCATGAAAAAGGTGCAGAATATAATCATCCACAAAGTCTGGGATTTTGCAGTTGCATTATGCCAACATTTTGGATCAAGCAATTTGGAACAACTTTTCAAATACAGAAGTTATTCTTTGTGATGGAAGGGAAAAGACCAGCTTAACATCAACAAAGTTCCTGACAAGTTTTGCTTGGTTACTCAAGCACAATCCAACTTAATTCAATATTTACATCGGATCAGGACTACCTCCCTGAACCTGTAACAACATGGATAAGCAGAACATAAAACAGGTCAAATATATTTGTTAAAAAAATTAAGAACCTAAAAAAACCTAAAAAACAAGACAAGCCCCACCAAAATGAACAAACAAAACACCTTTCTTCAACTCCTTGTGAATCTTCAATAGTGACCTTTTCAAGTTACTAATTTGACACCATAACTGGGGCTCTATCAATTAGTCACTACAGAAAATAAATTAATAAAAACTAGGATATGACTCTTGGCACTTTGCATCTTTAAACCATTGTGGTAGCGATCTTGAAAAGAAGAACTGCTAATACCCAACCTAAAGACAGTCTGTCCTCACACAAACTAAGTTTTACCACAGAACTCTAATTCAGATTTCAGTTCTGAATATACCTGAAATGAAAATTGAAATCACAAAAAGAGCTATCTACTATTATTACTGGACAGTTACCAAATGCTGTATTAATGGATCAGAGGCAAAGATAAAAGATTGTCTTGACACAGCAGATTTAACAAGGGTTCATTAAATCTCATTCATGGATTAAAAAAACTTCTGGCTGACTCCTCACTGAAAGCCTACAAAAGAAAAATCATTAAAATTTTGCCCATCAGCAAGAAGTACACCTAATCCACTAACAAATGCAACTTGGAGTCACCGGGAATAAACTAACCTTTACTAAATTAAATAGCTGTTCACCACGGACAACAGATAAATAATCAGAACTAGAAGAGTTTTCTCTCTCTCAAGCCACTCTGGAAGATTATTTTTTGGTTTCAAAACAATCCTCAAGTCTATTCAAAACCCACTACAAGTAGAGTGCCGCAACTCAACTGCGTGAAGTCTTCTCAGAGGTAATAAGAAACAAAGCTTGCAAGCTCCACTGACAGACACATAGCATATATTTGTAACATGTCCAGCATATCATAATCCCATTAATTAGAATAGTGAAATAAAGAAAAAATATTTGAAAACCCACCAAATCAGAAAACTGGAGTTTCTTTCACAAAATGTCATTATTCTCTTTCATGCTTTAAAATTTCCGCCTTGCAAGAGGTAAATTTCTTGGCAATCTGGGCAAACAGGACTGACATGCACTGAATTACATGACAAAGTTTTATCTGGGACTGAAGAAAACAAAAGGATGCAGTAGAAAGGGAAATTTTAAATGACCAATCATGTCTTTTTCTTGAGAACAACGTGTTTACTGTTAGTTCCCATTACATTACAGTATGTCTGGTTTATGCGGAAAACTTATTTCTGTATGAGTACTCACCTACTAATTTGCAATTATTCATTAAACTTGTTTTTGTTGTTATTTGAGAATAGTGTTCTCACAGATAGAGAGGTATGGCATTATTAAGAAGGTTGTCAACTGATAAATGAAAGGGATTATAACATTAGTGAGAATAAAGGAGAAAGAAAAAAGGAAGGAAAAAACCCCCAAACAAACAGTCCCTGTTGTTTTGGATTCCTTCCATACCACCCACTTCCTTCATACTTGATTTGATCTTCTTCACTGCCACAGTTACATTCAAAGCTGAATTCCAGTTTTTCCCAGAGCTTTTCCAGAAGGAAATGCATTTTGGGGTCAGGGCTACTGATGAAAAATTACCAAAAAATCAAAGAGAGAAAGAAAAAAAAATCATAGAATTGTTGAGGCTGGAAGGGACTGCAATGCAGAGACTCAGCCATAGATTAGTTTCCTAGTTTCCTTTTCTACTGCTGATCTGACAGTAGCTGATAGTGCTTTTGCCAATGCTGTATGTGCTCCTGCAAGCAAAGGTCTAAGAGCATGAAGCAATTTTAAAAACATCTGAAACCAGAATTTAAAAGCATCAAGCCAGGGAAAAAAACCTCAGGATCTCCTGAATCCACAGCCAAACCCAAATGCATAATATTAATCCTCAATCTAGAAATTGTCCCCTTTCTTCTGCAGACTATCTATTTGCTTGTTAGTCTAGTGCTTAAGGTCAACAAAATGTCCCCACTCACCAACACGAGATATAGCCTTGCATTTCACTCAATTATAACATGGCACCATGTCACACAACAAAATTCTTCCCACTTCCGGGCCAGCTATATTGCATGACCATGCTCATCTAAGGAAACTGCTTAATTACTGCCCCACTGATTTTTTTCTATACATCTGTAACTGTATAAATAAAGCACTGAGTCACTTTGGTATCTCACTAATAAAACACTGAATTTGATTAGTGATCAATATATCTCTTCCTCCGTGAATATTGTAAAGAAAATATACAAGTATAAATATTTAGATTATTCTGCTTGAAACTGCAGTTAAGCTATTGATGTGTTACAAGAAGAACATCAGCAAGGTACTGTATAATTGTGTGATTTTCCCTTCCATTGATACAGCCAGTTGAGCATAGTAAAAACACAAACTGGTAATACGGATATTAGAAGGCTTTTCAGCCTGACAGCAAAGTATCATGGCAACAGCAAAGGAGAATACTCAAGTGGCCTTGTGTCAGATACACTGCTCCCTCTGGTCACACCTTCTGGATTTTCTGGTTTCTCAGTATACTGTAATATAAATTAAAGCACCTAAACAACCTCAGTTTAGTCCCCAGTCTGAAAATACTAATAAATCTCCACCATAAAACACATCAGAGGTACAGAGGAAACACATGTGGCATAGAATACACACACCACATAGTCACTGAAGTATTATAAAGAAATATTTGTCTCAGCAGTTAAATAACATGCAAGTCTGAATGCAAAATTTATATACACCAGATAGCTTGCTCTGGTATGTGGCAAATCAAATCCAGTTAGTACACTTGTGTTTGTTTTAGGTGCCTATTCATGCCGAAGAGAAACCACAGCCTTTCCCTCTTCCTCACTGAAAAGACCACTCCCTTCTTTTGGGCATAAAAGTGCTGTTGACATAAGAATTACACAGTGCTTAGTAATAATAAGGGTGTCCTACAAGAAAAAAATAAACAAGGATGTCAGAGTATCATTTTTACTCTGGAAATCCAAGGGGGGAATTTCCCCATATAACCACTCTATATGAAAACCCTACAAGAAAAGCACAATCCACAACTGGTATTCAGAAGAACTGGAAAATTTAAACCTGGAATTTAGTTCAATATTTACTTATTACGAAAAGTAAAATTCCACTTTAAATCAAACTTTATAAAAATGATAAGAGGTACCTCACCTAACACATTGGAGAGAGATATTGTGAGAAGGGAAGGCTTTGACTTCTTCTTGACAACTGCATTTGGGCAGCTGCCCAGGATGCACTCCAGCACAGTCCCCAGCCCTGGCCCTTAAGTCTGAACACAGTCGGCATGCTGGTTTTGTGATCCTCCAATCTGGGAATCTGCCAAGTATACCATGACATTCACCCTTAAAAATAAAGAGAATTTGGTACCTAGCCATAAATTAGCCAGTACCCTTCCACTTTTACAACAGTGGCCTAAACTGTTTGCTTTTTTCAGTGCCAGAAGAGGCACTGCCAGAAGAGGTCCAGCTAGCACTCCTCTCCATTTATTTACAACAACCATTACAATTACTCTATTCCATTGCTGTCTAATGCTGGCCCTTTATAATAATATTTATCAGGTTCCAAAAGTGTGTCAAGCAAGGCAACTAACCGCACTTACACCTGTCTCCTGTGTTCTCCCTTCCACTGCCAATTCCAACTTGCAGCAATCTGAATGTAAAAAGCTTTACAGAATGCTCTCCTCAGCCAATCAAATCCTTTCACACCTCCATCTGTAATACGCGTGGGTGACAACAAACCATTAAAATAAATATTCAAAACATTTGTTTCAGATAGTGTGCGAATTGTGACCTTCTGGTGTACTCTAACTGGGAATAACAGGGGATATTCTGGATAGGATTAAAAAAATACCCCAAACACACACATTTAAGTGATTTAGGAGCTTACATACCAGCAACTTGCAGTGAAGTACTCCTGCACATCTACTTTCACGTTGATTTTTGCATGACTAGTCTTCAGTGTAAGTTTCGATAGTTGCACTCTTAATATCTGTGAGATTGGTACAACTGTGCAGCAAGTCGCAAAGAACCAGTGAAACGAGAATCAGGCCTAAAAG
>VZRE01011590.1:19675-36947 GCA_013396775.1 Cephalopterus ornatus
GCGCCCGCCACGCGCCCCCCCCGCGCCCCGTGCCGCTGCTGACTCACCGTGCGGGCAGCGCGGCCTTGGGCCCGGCCCGCTCCGCGCCGCGGGGCTATGGAGGAGCCGGGGCCGGCGCTGTGTGAGCGCTGACGTGTGAGGGGGTGCTCGGGCTGTGCCGGTTCGCGGGGGGCTCGCGTTGCGGTGTCGCGGCCGCGCTGAAGGGCGGGCGGCGAGGGCTCCTCCTGCCGCTCTGAAATGCACTGTAAACCCCCTGAGCGCCGCACCCGCCGAGCTGTGAGGAGGGTTCTCGTTGTGCCGCTGCTCGGTTTGAACTCCTCGCTGGAGAACTTCACCCCGTGTTCGCTTTGCTCGTCCCCGGCGGGTGCTGGTGGCACCCCGTGCCCCGGGCATTTATCGGAGGTGTTGAAGGGGTTGTCGGTGATTCGGGGTTAGGAGAGCGGAGAGCCCTCGAAACCGGTGTAAAAGCAGTAATGCCTTATCCCTGTGCCGTGCGGGGACTCTGCGGAGGTGCCGGGACCCGCTGTCCCCCGCGGTGCCGGCACAAGTTTTCCTGAGGGGCTGTCAGGGCTTTGGAAGTTGTTTGTGCCTCCCTCGGTGTTTTGCTGGTTGTTTAGGGGTTGGGTGTCCTCAAGTCACGTTGGGCCAGCTCAGGCTCAGTCAGCACTCGCAGCCCCAGTTGTGGGTCGGGGGGGATCAGGAGCAGCCCAGAGTGTTGTGTGATGTGTTGTGTGATGCTTTTCTCCTTGAGAGCAAAGTTCCCTCACTTTGGGCACCACACTGAGCTACAGGGGCTGAGAGCCACAGTCCGGGCTCCTGGAGGGTTTAGTCCCCTCGGAGCTGGGATTTTGGCTCTGTTTGTGTGGAAGTTGGAGGGATTCCCTGCGCTGGGGGTGGTGGCAGGGAAGGAGAGGGATAACTCGTGAATTGGTGCTTCTGGGTGTCGTTTTGCCCTTTACCTGCCCGGGAACAGAGTCACTCACCTGCCAGCAGCTGTGACACCTGAGTGAGGGGGGACATACCCACCTTCCTGCACGGGATCTCAGCTTAACACACAGAGCAGCACCACTGACAATCCCAAAGTGGGATAACCCTGGAAATCCCACTAAATGCCCTTTATTTGGTTCTGTGGCTCTGGTGTGTGGTGGTGTCTGTAAATGCCGCTTGCACAGCTGGACAAGCTGAATGAGACTGTTCAGAGCTGGGATTGCAGTGGGGTCTATCAGCTGTGATACCCTCATGGAGCACAGGCAAAGCTCTACAAACTGAATTTAAACTTCCCACAGAACCTTCCCCCCAGACCTCCTGGGCTGGGCTGGGCTGGGCTGGGCTGGACTCACCGGTGCCTGTGGGATCAGCTCCTGCTTTTGGGCACCTCTCCAGGAGCTGACCAGCAGGGATTGTCCTCTGGAACAGCACCAAAGCAACTTTTCGTGCTCTTTTTTCCCCAGTGAAACGTGATGTCCAGGAGAACGATGAGGAAGCAGTACAAGTCAAGGAGCAGAGCATCCTGGAGCTGGGATCACTGCTGGCCAAGACTGGGCAGGCAGAAGGTGAGTCTGAGATCCATCTGAACTGACAGGAGGTGCTGCAGCCAGTGGGTTTTAGTCTCCTTATTTATGGGACAGCAGGAAAAGCAGCTTTTGGCAGGGAATGTTCTCTCAGAGACAGGACAGAAACTAAACTAAAAAAACCCTAAAAAATTAAATAAACAACTTAAAATGTTAATCTTGTGGTGCTTGTCCCAGTGTCCCAAATGATGCTGCTGTACAGTTCAGTCTGTGACCCTGGGACATGTTGGTCTTTTAGTACAAGTGATTAAAGTTTTGTTAAGTCGTTATGTTTGGGATGAGAAGTGTCTCCTGATTGGTTTTTAATTACCTCAGAGCCTTGTTTCAAATGGGAAAGTTTGCCCCATAAAGTCCTTTCTCTCCAGCAGCTTCCCTCACAATTAATTGATTTATCTGCTGGGCCATGACATCAGCAAAGCCTGCCCAGCTCTGCATGGGAACAGGATGGGACAGTCTCTCCATTGTGAGGGGGCAGAGATGGAGCTGAGTTCTCTGTTCAGTGATTATTTGGAATCTGTTCCTGTCTTCTGTTTCCTCAGGGCAGGGGGTTGGTTATTTTGCAGTCTGCAGTTTGGGGTTGTGTTTGTGCCTTTTTGGGGGCACTTTTCACCTGGAGCACTGCAGGAGCTGTCACACCATGTCAGTGTTCCCTGGCCGGGCTGCAGCCTGTGCACAGCAGTGGTTCAGGGTGAGGAGTGGAAGGTGTGTGCTCTGAAGTCTGGCACTGGTGGGGAAAGCAGCCCAGCAGGAGGTTTAGGCACACTGGAATTGGACTGGGACACCCGAGCTGACACTGGGGTAGCTCATGGAAAGCTCTCTGAGGGCTCGGGGAGCTGCTGATCCAGTTCACAGTTAATATTTGTTGTGGAATACCCCCTGGTGTCCCACTGTCCAGCCTTTTGAAAGATCTCTTTGACTGGACCATTTAACTGCTCTGCCCATATCCACAGGTGTTTTGAGCATTCCAGACCCCAGTCCCACTGTGGATTCCATCTAAAAGGGCTGGGGACAAGAAATGACTGGCCCTGGGAGCAGTGCTGGAAACAAAGGAGCTGCTCATGTCCCCTCACTCTGGTGTGCACCTCTGATTCCTGCTGGGGACTCCTTCCAGAGTCTCTGGGGAACAATAAACCCTTCCAGCACAGGATTCCTGCAGGAAGACCTGGAGCAGGACAAAGGAAGCTGCCCCTTTCCTAGTTGAAGTCAGTCAGCTCAGTGTGGGTGTCACTGTGCCAGTGCCCTTTGCTCTCTGCTGTTTGCTCATGTAGGAAAAACCAAATGTGGTTCTGCCCCTGCACCGAGGGAGATGTGAGTGTTTGGGCCGAAAAGGGGGAACCCATCACCAGGGGCTCCTCGGGTCAGGGTGGGATGTGCTGCTGGGGAGCAGAACTGGGAGCAGAGTTGATGGGTCCACGTGGCCTCCTCACCTCTACAGAGCTTGGAGTAGTCTTGAGTTTAAGTTTTACACCAGTATAAAGAACTCCAGGGTTTTCTGGGAGGCTGAGCAGCTAATAGATTTTTTTTTTAAGGGGAAGGCTAAGAAATTGAAAATAACAGTGTTAACTCATCAAACTCAGGGTTATGGAGGAGCAAACTTGAAATGTATTTGCAGGGTATTAGAGAGAACACTGAACTGCAGAGTGATTTTGTTCTGGTTAGAAGAAAATTAACTTGGTGACATTAACAGGCCAGCTGTGTGTGTGTAGGTGGGAGTGGGATCAGCAGGATGTGCTCTCTGGGGGTGTGGTGGAGCTGGGGGTGAATGAAAGGGTACCCCAGCTTAGGGAGAGGCTCTGTCACCTTCCCTTCCTGTCACTTTTCCAGGTTTAGTTTTAGCAAGTGGTGACAGGTTTGAGGTGTTGCAGTGCCCAGTATCCCTGGAAGTGGATATTGGGAAGGAATCCTTCCCTGGGAGGGTAGGAGACCCTGGCACAGGTTGCCCAGAGAGGCTGTGGCTGCCCCTGGATCCCTGGAAGTGTCCAAGGCCAGGTTGGATGGGGCTTGGAGCAACCTGGGCTAGTGGAAGGTGTCCCTGCCCGTGGCAGGGGATGGCACTGGGTGGGCTTTAAGGTCCCTTCCAACCCAAAATGTTCCATGATTCCATGACTCTGCTGAATTGCAGCCTTTGTTTACAAAAAGAACAATAATACCAGTGACCCTCATAGATCAATTCCTTTTTTTTAATGACAGTTCTAGGTTTTTATAGCGTTGGAATAACTCGGATCAGGAATTTGGATCCATGGTGTGTGAGCTTGTGGAAGCACTTTCCCCGAGGATGAGCAGCAAGGCTTAATTTTCCAGAGCTGCTGCTCATCACTTCTCCAGAGCTGTCAATCACACCCCTTTACCAGGCATTGCATTCACTTGAAAAAAATAAAATCCTAAAAATAGTTGATGGTTATGTTGGTAGGGAAAAGAAATTCCTATGGGAACTTTGATCCCGTGTGGGTGAACATGTAGTTTGCAAAATGCACAGCTGGATTCCAGCTGTTGACTTGGGTTTCTCCTGAGTTCTGGGGCAGCTGCAGAGCACATCAGTGGAAAGATTGGACACATCCTGCCTTATGTTTCACCTGATTTTTCCTTTTTTCTTCTGAAGTTCCTGTGGGGAAGAGTATGTTGGGCACTAAAGCCATGATTGCAGCGGTGCTGAGGGGCTGGTGTAGCACAGGGATGTACAGGAGGAGGTGCTTGGGAGTGGTTGAGAGCTGATGGATCCAGAGCCCCCCTTTCCCAGCTCACATCCTGATCCCTGGGAGTGGCTCTGTGCAGAACTGATGTGCTGGAAGGAGCTGTGTGCTGCTGTCGTGGTGGTTTGTTCGCTGTGTGTGAAACCAGAGGGTTTGGCTTGGATTTAAATGGTTGGGATCTGCATCCATGAGTGGCACTGGAGGTTAAATGGACCTCAGGACAGGAGTGGTGTGGGTGAAGTGGGGCAGCAGATACCAGTTCCTCAGAGAGTAAAAGCTGAGCACTGTCAGGGCTGAGATATTAAAGTAGCTGTACCTTAGTTCTAGAAAAACCCATTTATGCTCTGGCAGAGAGAAAGTCAAACTTTTATGGAAACTGAGGCCTGGCAGAGCATCTTGTTTGGTTCCCTGTTCCAACTATTTCATTGTAGAAGGATTCAGGATCTCTTGCACTGCAGTTTGGGAATAAGGCTGCTCTGAGGATCCAGGGCACACCCCAGATAAGTTCTGTTTGTTCTAAATCTGCACCTTGAGATGTTTGAAAATGTCAGTACGACATCATTCCAGTGCCTAAAGGGGCTCCAGGAGAGCTGGAGAGGGACTTGGGATGGGGGATGGAGGGACAGGACAAGGGGGAATGGCTTCCCACTGCCAGAGGGCAGGGTGAGATGGGATATTGGGAAGGAATCCTTCCCTGTGAGGGTGGGGAGGCCCTGGCACAGGTTGCCCAGAGAAGCTGTGGCTGCCCCTGGATCCCTGGAAGTGTCCAAGACCAGGTTGGACAGGGCTTGGAGCAACCTGGGCTAGTGGAAAGTGTCCCTGCCCATGGCAGTGTCCCTTCCCACCCAAACTATTCCATGATCACCATGAGTGACTGGATTGGAAAAAACTGGATTCCACTTCTTAAGAGTGTGAGACTTGAGTTGTATCAGGCTTGATTAAACTTAAAATAAATAGATTGAGAAAGTAAAAAAATATGAGGAATAATTTTTAGATATTAGTAAGATATTCTTATGACAATTATTTTGCATTACTGCTAAATGAAATATGGAAGAAGCCTTGTTTTCATTTGTTTTTATTGGAATCCTCCCAAACTGAAATCCTCCTGATACTCCTCCATATACTAATTGAAATTAGTCTCTTATTTTAACTTCGATTTGATATCAGTTTGATACAGAGTATATTGAAGATCCCTGAATTAGTCATTACAAGTCTTCACTTGATTTTTCTTTTATTGTTGAATCTTGTAAAAACAGTGGTTGTGAGATCCACCTGATACTTGGGTTAACCTCAAAAATCTGGGGCAAATAGCTGCAATTTCAGTGTAAACCCCACTACTGATGAGTCAGCACTGGATCCTGCTCTGCTGGAAGATCATCTTCCCAAACTGTAAACAGCCCTGGCTGGGACCTGCCCCGCTGGCCACGTGTTGTTTGTTGTAGGAGACTTTTCCCTTGTGCAATTCCAACAGGTCACTCCCAGGGTGACACCGAGTCCTGGAGCTGCTGTGCCCTGACTGCCACGTTCCTGCTCTCTGAGAATGACACTTCAGGGGATTTCTTCATGAAGACAAGACTTTTCCTTCTTCCACCTCTTCTAAAGACTCACTTTATACCCTTATAATATACCTATTACAAGCAGAAATGTAGTTTAGTAAGAGCTAATCAGGTAAAGGTGTAGCTGGAGTGTTAAGGAATGTCATTTTCCGTTTTGGAGCCAGGAGTGTATCTGACTTCCAGGGTCTAACGTCAAACTGGGATCATAAAAACACATTTAAACCATAAACTCCATTTTACAGAGAAATCTCAAAGCGTTTAGCAAATTCTTACGTTTTTAAAACGTGCCTGAGGCGGCAGCAGTTCCAGCTGGTGGTAACTGGGGAGCTGCAGCACCAGGCAGTGTGGAGCCCGCCCCACCTCTGCAGCCCCCTGTTTGCTGCAGGTGACATTTATCGCTGTGTCCTGTGACTAGCATTGAGAAACGGCCTGTTTGATGTAATAAATGCTGTGTGCAGACCTGTCAGCAGCTCTTGGCTCTCGGATTTCATGGTTTGGGTTTGTTTTTTTTTTTTTTTCCCCCAGAGCTGGGAGGACTCCTGAAGTACGTCCGGCCCTTCTTAAACTCCATCAGCAAAGCCAAGGCCGCCCGTTTAGTCCGGTCCCTGCTCGACCTGTTCCTTGACATGGAGGCAGCCACAGGACAGGAGGTGAGGCTGCAATTCCAGCAGCAAGGCTGTTCCTCAAAAGCCTGCAGCACCATTATCTGACCTAGTTTGCTTTCGCTCTGAAGAATTATTCATGTCATTTAATGCGCTTGGATGTATTTTGTAAATAAAACATCCGATGATTTGATTCACAACCATGTTTTTCTGCAAGCCTCGCCCTGCTGCAGGTTAGGAGTGGCTCCCACTCTGTCTTAGGTTTGTATTGTTTCCTCAAGTTGGGACAGGTTGGATATTCGGGAAAATTTCTTCACAGGAAGGGTTGTTCAGGCCTGGCACAGTCCCCATCCTGGAGGGATTTAAAAGATGTGTGGATGTGGCACTTGGGGACATGGGTTGGTGGTTGCCATTCTGGGGGAATGCTTGGACTCGGTGATCTTTGAGGTCTTCTCCAACCTAAATGATTTTAGATACAGCATTAGGAGTGTTTTGTAGTGTGGTCAGTGCTGGGGATGTGAGAGGTGCTACTCCTGCTCCAGGGAGCTGGGGCCAGGAAAGGTGGGTGTGCCGTGTGATGGCACAGAGCAGCTGTCCAGGAGCTGGTGGGATTCGATGGTCAGTATTGCTCAGCATCTTCCACCTGGAGACACGGTGTGGTGGGTGTTTCACTGCACAGAGGCATGAAAGTTCCTCCTGAAGTGGGCGTGGAAAGAGTTTTACAGGTGTAAACTGAGTCAGTGGGTGAACTTCTCCACAGAAAACCCAGGATAGTCTAACATAGCCCACAGTTAGGATTCAGTCCGTTCTCATCAGCTCCCTAGGATACAGTTGTTTGGGGGTTTCCCCTGCTTTCTGGTTATTTGGGAATGGGATAAGAACAGGAGCAACTTGTAAGTGATGAGGAGCCAGTTCCAAGCAGCGCTGACCTGCAGTGGGTTGTACTGGCACACCAGTCCCTTAGGTGGGAAAGGGAGACGGGGCGGGTCTGAGCAGCAGGTCAAGGACAAAGCCCACGTAAAACCTGCACGCAGGGACTGACAGACTGCAGGGCAGATGAGGTTCTGCCATGCTGAGGGGCAGGTCGCGTTCTCATTAGCCAAATTAGCACAGAACCATCACCTTTCAGTGCAGGAAACCCAGGAAATGTTCCTCATTTGCTGTTTGGTTCTTGTGCCTTCTGTGTGATGTTGCCATAAATGGTGACAGAATGTTTTGCCCCCCCCTCCCTTTAGCAGAAGGGGCCAGGAAATGGGGTGGGATGTGCAGGTGAGAAGGGGGGAATCCTTAAATCATCGGGAGAAAATGAGCAGCTTCAGACTCTTCTGAAGGTAACTTGGTGTAAAGGATGAGATTTGGGTCCATTGTAAAAGGAATAACAGCATGGAAATAGAAATGGAAATAGGACCCAGTTAGTAAAAATATTAATTTTCAAGCATAATCCAAACCCAAAACCTTAAGGAATGGTGACATCCAACCTATGAGGTTCTTGATGCAGGAATCCCGAATCCTTTCAGAAGTGTTCCAAGGGACTTTTGCTTCCTCGGTGTTGAGAAGACTCCCAGGAGCCCAGTAAAGCAATGAAATTGGAGGTTTCTCCAGCTCCTAATGCTCCAGCTATCACTGGAAAATAAATTGAAACCTCCTAATGGCTTTTCATAAAATGTTCACGTTTAATAAGCAGTGAGGAGGAGCTGACGTGTCCTGCAGTGGTTGTCCTGCTCTGGAGGTGCGATCCAGAGACTGGGAAGAGGATTTCCCGAGCCTGGCACCTTGGGATGACTTATATATATTAAAGCCTCTTCTAACTGACGTTGGAACACCACTGCTTTTATTCATCAAGGGAGTCTCAGCCTTAAAAATCTCAGAGGCCACCGCTGTGCTTTGAAGGGAGGGACGGGGCACCCAGTGGCACCGGCTGGCTCCTGGCACCCAAAACAGGGCCTAGCACCTCTGCTGCTTTATGCTGCTAGAGGTCTGACATATCTAGGCCCTAAAACACCTGCAATTTATTTCGCTTTGTTGAAAATACTCAGCATAGTTGTGAGTTTAAACTTGTTAGTGCCTCCCCCAAATGCCTCCGAACGACACCTTTGGTGTCGTTCGGAGGCATTTGGGGGAGGCACTAACAAGGAGAGCTTTTAGCCTTGACTAGTTAACCTTGACTTTTAGGCTTGACTAATTTCCTTCTCCTCCCTTTAAGGTGGACCTGTGTTTAGAGTGTATTGAGTGGGCCAAATCAGAGAAGAGGACTTTCCTACGCCAGGCTCTGGAGGTACGTTACGGATCCCAAACCTGTGTAGTCACACCTTCCCTCTTTATCAGGTTTAATACCTGTCAAAAGTAGGGGCCTTGTGTGTGTCTGGGCTTTGGGTTTTTCTGCGTGTCTCGTGGGTGGGAATCAATTTATGCTGTAATTAGTGGCTTTTCTCAAAAAGGCAGGATTTTACTCGTTGTGCAGTAGATATTGCACAACTGGGCCACGTAACGTGACAAAACATAGACTAATTTTAGTGAAAAAGTCTGTGCAGAGAAGAGTTTCATTTTACAAAATAAATCTGTTCTGGCTTTCCTCACAGCAGTTCCTTTTCTGTTCTCCAGGCCAGGCTGGTCTCTCTCTACTTCGACACCAAGAGGTACCAAGAAGCTTTGCAACTAGGTGAGGCTCCCACTAGGTGGTGGTAGTAGATCTCTGCTTTTGAATTACTCTTGACAAGGGAAACCACGGACTGTGTCATGTTCCTTGATAAGTCTTGTAGGTTTTGGCTGTTCATTTCTCTGTGCTGTGCCAGTTCTGCCATCTCTTGCTATAGCTGGGTGAAAACAGCTCTTAGAGATGTCTTTGTTCTCATTGTTTCACCATCCTCACCCATCTCACCTGGCCTCAAGACCAGGCTGGACGAGGCTTGGAGCAATCTGGACTAGTGGAAGGTGTCTCTGCCCGTGGCAGGGGGTGGAATGAGATGAGCTTTAAAGCCCCTTCCAACCTAAACCATTCCAGGATTCTGTGACTTAATTTCTAATAATTTTGGAGGCTGTATCCAGTTGAAGGCTGGAGTTTGGCTGCTGCTGGAACATGCTGGAATACACTGCTGTGCTCAGGCTGAAGGGAGAAAGCAGCTTTTTGTCCTGTTGCTCAAACACAACCCCAGTACAGCAGTGGTAGTTCTGGGAAATGGCAGAACCTCTGTGGGTGTCCTTAGACCAGCTCTGGTCAGGTGCTGTGAAGACTTCAAGAATTTGCTCCTGCACCAGCTGAGATGTTCATTAACCATGTGAACTGCTCTGCCCCAAAGCAGAGTGAAGCAGGTCATCTTACAGCTCCCCTGGTGCCTTTTAAGTGCTCATTTTGCAAATGACTGCGGAGCTCCAAGTGAAAGTTTAAGCTGTGAGTGAAGTCTAAGCTGTGAGTGAGGTTTAAGCTGGCCGAGGGGTGTTTGCACAGCAGTGTGGCAGAGCAGGGCTGAGGGATGACTGCATGGACACAGTGCTCACCTGAGTGGTGGCACGAGCTGTGCCATGTCCAGAGTCACCTGGGGGACTTGTATCTGATCAGAATATCGAGTTAAGTGCTGTGGTACATGGAGTTCAGGATGGAGTTAGACCTAATTTGCATATGGAAATGTAATGAACTCAGGTTTAAACTGATTAGAGGCCGCACTCCAAAGCTGTGCTTAATGAGTTTAATCCCTTGGATGGTATGGTTCAGCCTGGGGAGTTGGGAAGGCTTGTACCTCTAGGACAGCCCCTGTGATGTTGTCCACTGTTGCAGGGAGTCTCTCTGGGATGTTTTTAGGAATAAACTGTTCTTTTCTACCCAATAATGCAGTTTCAGATCTGCTTTTCCCCTGGGAACAGCAAGGGAGGAGGAGGTGCTCATCTCTGCTCGCCCTAAGTTACCTCTTGGTTTAGTGGGGGGAAAAAAGGAGACAAGTTTTCTCCAAGACTGGCTCATTCTGTCCTTACAAGGCTTTGATGTGACAGCTTATGTTGGCATTCTTTAGCCCGTCCATTCCTAACTCCTGCATTTGTCCTGTAAATATCCTGTGCTTAAAGCATTCCTTCCTCATCCCATGATCTTAGGAGTTGTTTAGAAGTCCTCAAGTCTCAACCTTTAGGGTCCTGGTTTGAGAGCAGGCGGTGCTGCAGGGTTGCTCAGAGCTCGGAGTGTGAGAGGTGAATCAGCTGGGGAAGGGGCACCAGAGGGACAACCCCAACTGCACAACACACCCAGGACTCTGTGCTGCCCTGGGGAGGGGGCAGAGCCCTGCTGGCCACACTGTGGGCTGGCACTGACCTGCTGGTGCTCTCTCTCCTTTGTTTTTTCTTGGAGGAACAGGTTGTGTAAGCCTAACCTCCCTGAGAGCCCTGACAGCTGGGGGGAAGGAGCGTGATCGCTTTGTGTGGATGTTGGTGCAGGGCAGGTCACAGAGCTCTGTTGTCCTTCCCCTCTCCCAGGCTCCCAGCTCCTTCGGGAATTGAAAAAGATGGATGACAAGGCACTGCTGGTGGAAGTGCAGCTGTTAGAGAGCAAGACTTACCATGCCCTGAGCAACCTGCCAAAAGCAAGAGCAGCCTTAACTTCAGCACGGACCACGGCCAATGCCATCTACTGTCCCCCCAAGCTGCAGGCAGCGCTGGACATGCAGTCAGGTGAGGCTTCCAGGAGAAAGGGGACATCCAGGACTCCTCCTGACACATCAGTGACTCATCCTGAAGGCAATAGTGGAAAATGATGCTCGGTGGGACCTCAAGATGCCCACCCGTCTCCCCAGTTATAATGACATTGCTCCTGACACTTGTATTTCCAGCCCATTTTTGATAACCCCAAGTGGTGGATGGTCTGTCACCTCCCCAGGCACTGCAGCGTTACACCGTGTTCCTGACCCATTACACATTCCTGACCCAATTTACAGGCACTTACCTGAAGTGCCCCAAACTTGTCTTTCTTAAAATGTCCTCATAAGAGAGGGCAGAGATGTTCTGATAGAGATGAGGGAAAGGGGGCACAGTATTCCCTTTACTGAGCAACCAGATTGTTCTGTGCTCTTCCAGTTATGTCCAGAATGACCTCTGGTTTGTCCCTCCCACAGGTATTATCCATGCAGCGGAAGAGAAGGACTGGAAAACAGCCTATTCATATTTCTATGAGGCATTTGAGGGAAATGATTCAATTGACAACCCAAAAGCCATCACTGCGCTGAAGTACATGTTGCTGTGCAAAATCATGCTGAACAGGTACGTGGCAGGAACATCCCTGCACTTACAGGGGAAAGACTTTTTGTTTATAAGGCTCTGAGCTAATGAGGGAACTCAAGCAGTGTCTGCTTTATCACCCAATCAATGCTTCTCATACAGTGTTATTTGAATTGTAGTAATTTGCTGTCAGTTGGGAATTTTTGAGGTTTAAGCTGACCGTGTTGCTGAATAAATGCTCTGTTCTCTTCCCTCCCCTCTCTAGCCCAGAAGATGTGCAAGCATTAGTGAGTGGGAAGCTTGCTCTGCGGTATGCAGGAAGACAGGTATAGAAACTTAATCCTTCCTATCTTCCTCTTATCTCTCAGAATGCTGGGTTATTCTTTTTGTCAAACACTTTGGTCTTTTCATACCAAAATACCGCTCCTGAGTGAAATCCAGAACTGATTAAATTACCAAGAATCATTACCAGCAGTCAGTTGCTTTCAAGGGATTTACAGTGATTTTCACAGCCTGAGAATTTTCACCCCCCTGAGAACTGGGGGGGTTCACTTCATTTCCCCTGTTTTTCTCCTCCCTTGCCCAATGACATCAGGGCCTCGTGTCCCAGCCCAGCAGGTTGAGTCCTGGGGGCCTGTGAGGTGGAAGGAGTTGTTAAATCCTGTTCATTGCGACATGTGAACGTGCCAGGCTGGGAATGCTGCTCCTAAATTAAATCCAGGGATGCTTATAGAGGGTGCAGTGCCAAAAACCAGGCGTGCCAGGGGCTGGGCTGGGCTGTGGGAACCTCCTGCCCTCAGGGCTGTGCTGAGGTTGGTCTATGCTCTCACTCAGGAGCTGACGCTCCCCTGCCCACAGGGGATTGGGAATTACCAGAGGAGGTCAGTGAGTGAGTGTGTGTGGAAGAGTGTGACGTGGGGATATCCCTCCTGGAGCAGGAAGGGCAGCCCTAATCCTGCCTCATCCCCTTCCCCAGGCTGCCAGCTGGTTGGAGGCTCCTTTCCAGAGCAGGAGGGGGCAGCTGGGTGGGAGATCCTGGGTGTTCTCCAAACAGTGCTGCTGGGACAGCTGTGATCAGCAGTTCCTGCAGTGGCTGGGGAACAGTGTGGGGCGCCCTGTGGGAATTGTGAGCCCCCAGTTCAGTGGGAATTGTGGAATATCTTGAGTTGGAAAGGACTCACAAGGATCATTAAGTCCAACTCCTGGCCCTGCACAGGACAATCCCAAAAAGAAAGGGGGCAGCAGAAGCCTGGACCTTGTGCACCAGAGCCACGTCCTGGGCACTGTTCTGCTGTTCACTGGTGGGGTTACCACTCTCCTGGGGGGAAATCAGGTTGGGGCTGAGGTTCTTGCTTTGTTTCAGCAATTAATGGGTAGACAAGAAGATGCTGTCCCTGGTGGGGTACCCCTGGGACTGCTGCTGGGCCCCTGTCACTCAGCAGAGGAGATGTGGCCATGCTGAAGGGGAGAAACTCAGCCTGAGGGCTGAAAATGGCCACCTTCATTTATCAAGTGCCTAGTGGGGCATTTTCCTTAAAAACAGTGTCAGACTTGCTCCCGGCCTGCAGCTGATGATCTCAGACCTGCAGAACGTGGGTGGTTTGTGGGGCTGGTTCCACACCGTGTCCTGCAGCTGCTGGACACGTTCCCCCCTCAGCAGCTGCTCTGCCTTGTGGCACTGACACTCACAGGGTCTGTAGCACAAGGAACATTCCTGGTTTGCTGCTCAAGCATGTTCCCAGGATACTGCACAGTTTGCATAATCTCAGTGAGAGGAGATTCCAGAAAAAAAATAACCTCTTTGGTTTTCTCTCCCCGCAGACAGAAGCACTAAAATGTGTGGCACAGGCCAGCAAGAACCGGTCGCTGGCAGATTTTGAAAAGGTGAGACAGCAAATGGGGCCTGGCGGGACAAAAACCAGTCAGAAATGCCAGGTTTGGAAAGCTGTAGGAGCTGCTACATCCCACAGCAGGAAACCATGGAAACATTGATAGAAAACAACAGTGCACCAGGCAAATACCCCTCAATAATCAACTGGTTTGGTTTTCTCAGCGTGGGGGGTAAACTTGTTTGAACCCATTTTTTTTTTTTCCCTTTTTGTATTTGGAGAGCCAGCTCAGAAGCAGTTTTCCTTTTGGTGCTGTTCACTGGGATGTGTATCTTCCTAAAATTTTTCCTGGCTCCAGCAAGAGTGCCACAGAGGATTCCCATGTCAGGAGCCAATCCTGCTGCGTGTGAAGCAGAGATTTGGGCTTATGTGAGGATGAAAGATGCTTGGAAGTCTGCTGGGGCTGTCGTGACCTCCTGGCTTTTAGCTAAGTTTGGGGTTGGATTAGCCATGATACTGTGCTGGGCAGGGAGGGGAGGGGATTTCATCCTCAGAGAACCTGTTCTACCTGAATTATTTCTTCCACAGGCCCTGACAGACTATAAGGTGGAGCTCAGGGACGACCCCATCATAAACACTCACTTGGCCAAGCTCTATGATAATTTATTGGAACAGAACCTGATCAGAGTCATTGAACCCTTCTCCAGAGTACAGGTAAATGTTTCCAGCAGCACGTCCCTCTGGTGCCTCTGTCCCCTGCTGCTGGTGGCTGAGGGGCTTATTCCCTCATGGAATACTCCTTACTCAGAGCTGCTCACAGCTTCAGAGCTCAGGGTTCATTGTGTTCAGCTGAAAAAATGATCAAGAGGGGGCTGAGACCTTTGGAAAACCACATTCCAGAGCCATTGGCCTTTCCACCTGTTTCCCTTTCCCTCACTGAAAGGTGACTGGCTTTGGACCCTGAAGGTAATGATGTTTTTCTTTAGCTCTGACAGGGTGTGGGCAAAGCTGCCATGGTCTTGGGGAGGAAATATTTCATGTTTCAGAGTGAAATGGCTTTAGGTGTCCAGTCCACCTTCGGTTAAAATTAGACACGAAGGACCTGAAGCTGCAGAGAGGACAAAGCCACTGCAGATTTTTAGCCCAGAGCATTTCCAGGCCCTTGAGCTGCTCCAAAGAGCCCCAAACCTCTGTGTTCTGTGTCCAAAGTGCAGCTAAAGATTTACCTGACTCTGTTGGTCTCTCTTCTAGATTGAACACATATCCAGTCTCATCAAGCTCTCAAAGGTAAGAACCTCACAAGAAATCAGTGGCACAGCTTAAAAGGGCAGAGGAATTGGGGTTAAATGGCATTTGCCACTGGGAACTAAACACGAAGTGAGACAGATGAGCTCCACAGCATTCTCAGGCAAATATCACCTTGGGAATTCAACTTTAACATGGGCAGTTCCTGGGAGGCATCAAGTCTTCCTGTCTCTAGACTTTGTTGTAACGTCCCCTTCCCTCACATGGGTTTTACTCCCTCTGTTGGCACTTGCTTTTTATTGGAGGCATATTTTCCTCTGCTGCGGGAACAGCTCCTGTCCTGATGGGCTCAGTCTTCCCTGCTGCCCTGGGTTTAATCCCCTGAGTGTGCCCAGGGGAACCTTTCTTAGACCTTTAAGATCCTGGATCCAGCTAATCACCCTGCAGTGTCATCAGGGCTGTGACTGTCACACTGACTATTGCAATAACTGCTTTGCAGATAATCCTAGTCAGATTAAGTTTTAGGAAAATCCACTGTAATCCCAGGAAGTTGTATCCCAGAGTGCTGCTGTCATGTCTCTGGCATTAAAGGCAGAGGTTTGGGTGTGAGCTGAGCTCAGCTTTGTGGTCACAGGAATCACTGAGGTTGGAAAAGGCCTCTGAGATCGAGTCCAGCACTGCCAAGGCCACCACTGACCCATGTCCCCAAGGGCCACATCCATGTGGCTTTTAAACCCCTCCAGGGATGGGGACTCCTCCACTGCCCAGGGCTGGACAACCCTTTCCGTGAAGACATTTTTCCTGATGTCCAGCCCAAACCTCCTCTGGCACACAGTTTTTTCCTAGATTAGCCGTTGGTGTTTAACACATCCTTAATATTTGAGGTAAAAGCTGCTCTGCAGCTGTTCAACTGCAGCTGTGTCCCCTCTGCCCAAGGAGCTGGAGAGGAGCTGCCTTTCTTGGGCCTGCCTGGTGCTGAGTGGATTAAATAAAACTTGGCCAACTCTTGACCTAATCCTTGCTGAACTGAGCTAGAATGTTTTCCAGATCCCCCCAGGAGTGACACCTGTCTGAAGTGACAGTTTCAGCATCATCTGTGGAACAAGGAGGCAGGACAGTCCTGAGTTTTCTTCTCATTAAAAGCTGCTCCTTAATTTCCTGAGGCATCTAAAGCATGTGGTGGCATCAAAGCCTGTCCTGACGTTCAGTTAGGAAATAGCTACTCTTGAGCAGTGCTCATGTCCCACCAGGGCTGAGTGTGGAGCAGTAAAATTCACATGTTTTTATGTACTTCAGGGAGACTTTTGATTTCTCTGCTTCAATTTCAGGCTGAGGTAGAAAGGAAACTGTCACAGATGATCTTGGACAAGAAGTTTCATGGTGAGTCTCTGCATCCCTCGGTCCTGAGTGCCTTGGTGTGTGTGTGTGTGTACAGAGCTGTGCTTGGACTCTTCCTCCTCTGAGCCCTGGGGGTGCTCAGCCCCCCTGCTCAGCTCAGGTGACAGCCAGGGAGGCTCTTCCTGCTGCTCCATCCACCTTCTTTAAGCCCAAGGACTGATTTTTCACAAAGCAGAAACACTGTTGGGTTCTTCTGTGCTGTGAGAGCATCCAAGGAGGGAGTGGGACCCCAGGTGGGCTCTTTCCCAGTGGAGCTGACTGGGATGTGGTCACCTTTCCCAGCTGGTTTGTATCCAGAGTGTTCTGTTGGAAGGGGCACCGCTGTGGCGCGGGAGGTGCTCTGGGTTGGCTGGGCCCGCAGCAGAGGTAATCCCTCAAGGGAGCAGCTCTGCCCTGGTTATATTGCCCCTGTGTCAATCAGCAAGGCCCCTGGATCTGGCTGAGGGAGGGGAATGGCTGGAAGCAGCACAGAATGCTCCGGAAGGACAGAGCCCACCTGGCACCTGGAAACAGTCCCATTATAAACCAGCTCTTTTTTAGCCTTGCTCCAGTGCTGTGCTGATCCATCCAGCTGGGCACAGGGCCTCGAGGAGGCAGGGAGCTTGTAGGGAATGAACTTCTGCTGGATGGCTTCTCAGGCCGTTCCCTGCGATGTATTTTTTCTCTGGGAATGCTGATGCAGTCCTGACCAAAATCAGCCAGTCCAGCGCAACACATGAGCCCTTGCCAGACCCTGGATGTTTCTGGGGTAGATCCCTGAATTCCTGCTGTTGGAAGATGTGACCCATGGAGCATCCCAGTGCTAAAGGCAGCTTGTTCCCACAGGAATCCTCGACCAGGGCGAGGGCGTCCTGATCATCTTCGACGAACCCCCCGTAGACAAAACTTACGAGGCCGCCCTCGAGACTATTCAGAACATGAGCAAAGTAGTGGATTCGCTCTACAACAAAGCCAAGAAGTTGACATAGGTGAGTGGGGCCTCTCCAGCTCGCAGAGCTCCGTCCCCATCACTCCCAGCCTGCGTCCCTGAGCCTTGTTCCCTCTCCTCTCGAGTGACGTGGCTCTGTTTTCTCTTTGCAGAGTTGAATTTGCTAGCTGTCATTTGGAGAGTGTGTGTGACAGGAGAGTGAAACCTTTGGGAAAATGTTAGGAGACTTTTTTTTTCTTTTTTTTTTTTTTTTTTTT
>VZRE01011590.1:42709-56808 GCA_013396775.1 Cephalopterus ornatus
CCCGTCCCCCCACCCCCTCCTTTATTTATTTTCTTTGAAGAGACTCGAATTCCCGAGCGGGTCCGGGTGACGGGAATCACCGCTACTGTTCATGAGATCAATGTGAAATGTCTTGTTCCCATCGTGCACTGATCATGAGTATTGTGTAAAGGATCTACTTGAGTGTGCAAGCAAAGGGGAGCCGCCACATGCTGCTATATGAATTCTTCTAGAACAAACCCAACGAACTGCAAAACCTGCGGGGGGGAAAGAGAGAAGAAAAAAAAAACAAAACAAAAAAAAAACAACCCTTCTTTCTTCTGTCATTGTTGCTTTTCCAGTGGTTACTGCGCATGCAAAACAGGAGCATTTTGTGTCTTCAGATAAAAAAAAAAAAAAAGGAAAAAACGCATAAAAAATAATAATCAAAAGAAAAAAAAAAACCTTAACGAGAGATGGCTGTAAAATTACACCCATGCACAAAGACCCAACACCACCCCGACACCGCAGTCTCAGCCGGTATTCCCGTATCAGGCCTGGGGACTGAGACCTTCTTTTTGGGTTTTATCATCATTTTTTTCTCCGTGTGCTCAGTTCTAGTTTAGTTCTGGTCCATCGGGCGTTAAACTGGCGAACGAGAGGGAGAAATAATGTGCCATTTACTTTTATTTTTTCGATTTTTTTTTTTTCTTTTTTCACTTGAAGCTCTTCATGGCTGTACATTGGACCCTGCTAATGATACATGTGTACGTACGTTTTTTTAGTGCAATCTCTTCTGTAGATCTTTGTTGACCAAATTGGTGGGTATTGTTACTTATTAATTTATATTTGTCTCATTTTGTATGTATGTGTATAGTGTGTTTGTAAGTATGTGTGGTTTATAACCCGACCGACTGTGTCATGGGGCTCAGTGTGCCTGTAATTTAATCCCCTCCCCTTATTTTTATTTATTTTTGTACTGTGCTGATTAAATAAAAATGCACTGACCATCCATTACACGGCAGTGGCTCGTGGCCGAGTCTTTTCTGCGCTCCCACCCCTCCACTGGCAACGCTGGGAATGGGATTTGTGTTGACGACAGAGGGTTTAAAGCAGCTTTAATCACGTTACCAGCCCCGGGGTCACCCCGTGGTGGGAGAGCAGCAGGTCCAGGAGCAGCCAGAGGGGGAAAATCGGGATATTGGGACACCAAAACACCACATTCCCTCCGAGAATCGTCATCCCTGCAGAAACAGGCACGGCCATGGTGGGATGCAACTAACTGCATTTTTGTTTTTTATTATTTATTACAGTGAATTATGTAAACAAAACCCAGGTCCATTATAGTAGGTTGTTTTTTTTTTTTCTTTTACACATTAAAATATCAACGATTTAAAATAATAATTAAAAAAAGGGTTCATTGCATTATCGCCCCCGGCTGAGAATCAGATTCAATTTAGAAATAGTTAATTTATGGGAAAACCAGGAATACCAGGAATATATATATTTTATGTATTTTTTTATATATATATATATATATAAAACCAGAGCAGGAACAGATAACATATTTTATAAAGACATCTCATCACATACAATATTGCCATCTCACGGTGACAGAAATTCCCTAAGCCTGCGCGGTGTTGCCGTCCATCCCGATTCCAAACGACCATTCCATTGGGAGGGAAAGTGGATAAAAGTGCTGATTAAAATCCTGCCCCTGCCTGGCTGGGGTTAGTGCGGCGGGGGGCCTCTGCACCGGGACATCGAAGCGAGAAGTGCAAATCCAAAGGCACAGCAAGGATTTTCCCTCTGGAGCGGCCCCGGAGGAGCCGGGCTGTCCCGCGGTGCTGCTCCTCCCGAGGAGCTGACGTGGGGTGAGAGGAGGTGGTGGAGGGTCCGTGGTGGTCCCCAGAGTGCGTGGGGACAGTCGGGGCTGTCGGTGTCCCCTCCTGGGCCCCGTGGCGGTGGGTGACTCGTGTTTGCCGGCGGCTGGAAGAGCTGCTTCCTGCAGAGCTCCAAAGCATCCCAGAGCCACAGGCTGGGAGGGGGCACGGGGGACTGGGATGTGGTGCCGGGATGCTGGCAGGGCTGCTCCAAGGCCAGGGACCTTGGGAATGGTGTGGAGCATCCCTGGAGGAGCGTAAGGGAGGGCTGAGCTTGTGCCAGGTAACACAGAGCTGGAGCTGCTCCACACTCAGTCCTGGGGGTGCAGTGACCTGTCCCCGCACCCCGTGGCTTAGGGAAGCCTTTCGTTAGCAGGTCATTAGTGAAGAGCCTCTTCCAGGCTTCCCAGTTCCCGAAATGCTCCATTAAACAAGTGCTTCCAGTTCGCCGGCCGGGCAGGGACCTCAAGGTGGGGTCACCACGCAGCCCCCGCCTCCAGGGCTGGGAATCCTGACCTGACCAGCAGTGCCAGGACAATCCCAATGTACAATCCCAACAGCCTGGGCTGCTCAGGAGCCACAGCAGGGCCTGGCACGGTGGGAATAAAGCAGGGAGTATCCAGGTGGCTCCATAAACACGGAGCTCTGTGTTACCGGGGCTGGACAGGCGCGGGCAGAACGTGGGGCCACCAGGAGAGCTGAGGGGATGCCCAACACCCACATCCCACTGCTGGGAAGAGCTGGGATAGCTCTCTGGAGGGAAGAGGCCGGGTGCTGGTCTGTGCTGCTGCCCCTCGGACTCCCAGAGTTAGTGTTGGATAGTGCAAAGCGCCGGAGCCGCGGCCTCGGCCCCACAAAGCTCCACGTGGTTCTGGATTCACCCCCTGCCACGGGTCCCTTTTCCCTCCCTGAACCCCAGCACTGGCACAGACACGAAGCCACGTGGATCATCTAAAAACCCAGCAAGGCCACGCGGTCCCAGTGGGAAGCCACTGGATGCAGGTCCCTGGAGAGGGTAATTAAGGCAAAAGCAATGCAGGGATGACAACACAAGCCCCTGCACCGGGAAGGCCCCTCTCTGCTGGACCCGTCTCCAGCCAGGGTGCCTCGGTGTGTTAAGGAATTCCCGGTGGGAAAGCAGCAAGTCTGGAGGTGTCTCCATGTACCATCCCAGCGCCGTGGGGCTGGAGGAGTGTGGACTGTGTCCCGGCCTCCCTTCCAAACCTGGCTCTGGTTCCATGGGGATTTGGTCCTACGGAACCAGACTCCCTGAGCCGGGTATCTTTGGTTCCTCCTGAGGAGGAGGAGGCTGCATCATATTGCAAAAAAAAAAAAACAACACAGGGAAAAGAAACACGTGAGGGAAAACTGGAGAGGGGGAAAGGAATCAATGTGGGAAAGGGAGGAAGGGGTGGAAGTACCTATAAATGCTTTTTTTCTGGACTAATTCCAAAGCACTTTTGTGATATTCCAGCCTGGTTGGTAAGATGGAGAACAGGTCACCGGCAGTTTTAAGCCTTTGTTCCATGTGAATTTGGCTTTTCTAAACCCCCTGAATTCGGGTTTTCCAAAACCTCGAGCCCGTTCCAGGCGCCTGACACGTCGCAGCCGAGCATCTCGCAGTGAGCGCCGACGAGTGCCGGGCGCGGGGAGGGCGGGCCGAGCCCCGGCGCGGGCGGAGCGGGTGTTAATTCCCCGGCACCGAGAGGACGAAGCCGGAGCGATGCTTGGTGAAATCCGGCTGGGATTGGTTAATCCTGGTTTCCACGGAGACCGTGCATTTCCGCCCGTGGAGGCTGCACTGCACCGGGTTGGTGACGCTGATGTGCAGGGCCCGCTTCTCCCTGCCCGGAGAAAGGGACACGAGTCAGAGGGACGGGATGTGGTAGCAGGGCCGGGAGAGGCGTTTTGGGTCCGAGACATCCCACACGGATCCCAGCACCCGCCGTTAAGCCAGGCCTCAGTTCTGAGCCCAGCTTTTGGGCTCGGCTCAGCCCTGCTCCTGCGGGAGAAGCTCCCACGCTACACTTGGAGATTTGGGATCGGGGCTGATGCTTCGTGGGCAGAGAACAGGCAGAGCTGCAGAGGGTGCAGGGGCTGCTGCCACCTCGGCCACCCCTCGCCGAGTGACCCCACCAGCAGGCCCTGAACCTACAGCAGTGACAGGGACACCCCTGGGCTGAGCTCAGAGACTAAAACTCAGTCCAGAACAGCCGAAGGAATTACACGTAGGATGGTGGCTCCTTCCAATTCCCTTTCCAGACAGACGGACAGCCAGACAAGTCTGTGTCAGGCACAACTGTGTCCCTGCAAACCCTTCTCAGCTTTTTAACCCCTTATCCCAATTTTGGCGGTAAAAAAATTATTCCCTCAAATTAATAAGGAGCTTCTGCCACTCACTTTGGTCTGTCCTTGGCTGTTTGGGGTCACTGCCAGGGGGGGACACAAGGACATGGCCAGGGCTGCCCACCCCTGCTCCGGCCAGGCAGGGACAGGGATGGCTGGAAAACATGTCCCCCTTTGCTAAAGGCCATAAAGGCCACTGCTCTAGATCCCAAATAATGTTCCTTGTGCAGTGAGCAGAGAAATCATAAATCACTGAAACACTGAGGCTGGAAAAGCCCTCTGAGATCATCAAGTCCAACTGCTCCCCCCCAGCACCGCCAAGGCCACCACTGACCCATGTCCCCAAGTGCCACATCCACAGGTCTGTTAAATCCCCCCAGGGATGAGGACTCCACCCCTGCTCCGGGCAGCTGTGCCAGGGCTGGACAGCCCTCTCCATGAAGAAAGTGAAGAACCCAGCACTGCCACGGCCACCAGGGACTGCCTGGCACGTCCTGGGGCTGGGACGGAGCCGAGGCACCACCAAGTCGATGCAGCAGCTCCAGCCACGATCCCACAACCAACAAAGAGCAGGAGAGGGAACAGCAGGAGAAACACCTGCAGCAGATTCACCCCCCTGAGCCACTGCCACTGGGAAGAGCTATATCCAGGGACTTGGCCTTTGGGAATTCTCTCCTGTGACCTCACCCACACTTCAAACTCCTGAATATCCAGCGTTTTTAGTATAACACTGAGTGGTTGGTTGGTTGGTTGGTTGGTTGGTTGGCTGCAGGGGGCTGCCAGGGCACAGCACACAAAGCCCTCACATTGTCCCAGGTATTTAATACTTATTTACTCCTGCCTGGGTGAGTCAAGGCTGAAATCCCAGCTTAGTTTGCTATTTTTACCATGTCTTAGCAGGAGGAGCCTCCTGGAGATTCCTGTCCCCATGTGCCTGGGGAGCAGGTTTAGCACAAAGTGTCTGCAACATGGAAAAGGGTTAAGGACTTTCCTCTCCTTCATCCCTCAGAAGGTTCTGGGTAACAAGGCAGAGGATCTGGGGAGAGGAATATCAATAACCTGAATTTTGACCCCCCAGAAGGCCCCAGGCCTGGAAATCAGAAAGCTGTGGGACCTGCAGCAAGAAGGTGAATCTCTCGGGGTCCCAGCTCCTGCTGGAAGGAGGAGCATCAACCAAACACATCCACGTACAGCTAATGCTGTCCTGGGACAGTGGGATCTGGAGGAGACGCTCTGATCTTTGCAAGGCGTAACAATTCCATTAAATTAGGGCTTCACTCCCCCCAAAACACTTCCCAGATCCCACCGTGCCAACACTCATTCACCCATCATGTGCTGCCTGAGGTTTCAACCTCAAAGCCTTTTGCTGGGGGAGCAGGACAGCTCCTGGATGGCACCCAAGGATCAACCCACAAGGGATCTGCAGGTCCACAGGGATGACAAACCCCTGCCTGGTGTTCCCTGCCGGGCACCACCACGCCAGCCCTGCCACCAGCTCCACAAGCAGCTGGACCTGCTGGGACCTCGGGTCCCTTGGAAGCTGCCCCGGTGCTTGGTCGGTCGCCAGCGAGGAGGAGTGGGGAGGAAATGTGGAAGTGCCAGTTTGGTTTCCAGCCTGTTGGTCACAGCAGCCTCGGTCCTGGTGCTGCAGTGAGGAGGGGACGTGGCAGCTGCTGGAGCCCCGGGCACAGGAGGGTTGTTTAGTGACCCAGAGGGAGGGAACAGCTGCTGCATCAGCCGGGAAATCAGACTAAAGACCTTCCAGATCCCACTGCTACAACCAAGCAGCTGGGGAGATGCTTCCCCAAGTTCCCACAGAATTTATATCCCAAGAGAAGGGGTTGAGATGAAGGTCCAGAGCAATCCTGGAAGTCAACAAAGTCCTTCATAGACAATGAAAACGCCCTTTGGGGATCACTGGTGCTCTGCAAGACCCTGAAGGGAGCAAAGGCAGAGACAAGTCCCAGCTCCACTCAAGCTGAAAAAGGAGTTTTCACGGTACAGTCATGTCCCACCACTTTTTGGGGACTTTGGGCAAGAGGCTGGAGGCACAGGACAAGGGGGAATGGCTTCCCACTGCCAGAAGGCAGGGTTAGATGGGATATTGGAAAGGAATTATCCCTGTGAGGGTGGGGAGGGGCTGGAATGGATTTCCCAGGGAAGCTGTGGCTGCCGCTGGATCCCTGGAAGTGTCCAAGGCCAGGTCAGACAGGGCTTGGAGCAACCTGGGCTAGTGGGAGGTGTCCCTGCCCATGGCAGGGGGTGGCACTGGATGATCCTTCCCACCCAACCCATTCCATGACTCCCTGTGGGAACCAGGCACAGTCCAGCCCTTCGGGCAGCTTTGGCTCCTCACCGAGCCCTGGTGTCATCACACCCCGATGGAAGTCCAGTCCATCAGGACAAAATGACAGATGCAGCTCCTGGGCACCTCCTGGGCAATAAACTGACTTATTTTTAACAAGGATTCCGTCAGAAGAGACAGCGAGCTGTGAGCTGAGACCCTGCCAGGGGAGAAACCCCCGCCCCAGAACGCAGCAAGAGTGAAACTGCCTGGGAAATGGAAGGAGAAAAAGAGGTTTTGTGGGGAACTTGGGATCTACCCCAGCACTGCTCCCATCCTGCCAGGGAACACACGGGAATGCCTGTATGGAATGAACAACATGGGAATGCCTGTATGGAATGAACAATATGGGAATGTCTGTATGGAATGAACCAGACAATAATTTCTGTATGCAATAAACACCAAGGTGTTGTTGCTTTCTGCAAACACAGCCTCTTCATGCGACTGGGTGGAAACAGTTTCTCCAGCACAGCACAGCTGCTGATCCCAGCTTGTGGTGAGGGCTGGGGTTTTTCTCTGCCTTTGCATTTCCTGGCTCAGCGATCCCTCAGAGGACTGAGTGACTTTTCTTCCTTCATTTTTTTTTCCCAACCCATGCCAGCCCTCAGAGTGCCTCGAGCAGCTCCCCTCGCTCAGCCCTGGCTCACTGGAGGGGCTCGAGGCTCTGGGTGGGAGCACGGGGTGTGCAGGGCACGGGGGGCAGCACGTGAGCAGGGTCTGTGGGTGGGAGCCACATCCTGCAGCTTCAGAGGCACCGAGGGAGCTGAGCAGGGGCTGAGCAGGGGCTGAGCAGGGGCCGAGCAGGACCCTGAGTGAGCGCCGGCAAAAGGGAAACCAGCAGAGAGGGGAGGACTCGGAGTGGAGGCAGATCACTGGCCCATGAAATGGGAGAGTTTTGACTGAGCATTTAATCCAGGACCTCAGGGGAAAACACAAGCCAAGTGGCGCAGAAATGGCCACAGACATCTGTCAGCTCTGCAGACAGCACAGAAACAGCGGCGGCACCCGCACGAGGGGGGAAGGAAACGGCCAGGGGAAGGAGTGGGCAAAGGGCAGAGGGAGCTTTGGCAACACGAGGCTGGAAAGTTAAATAAATATGTTAAAAAAATGTTGAACGTGCAAGATGTCAGGTTGGACGGGGCTTGGAGCAACCTGGGCTAGTGGGAGGTGTCCCATGGGACTGGATGGGCTTTCAGCTCCCTTCCGACCCCAACCATTCCGTGATTCCCTGCTTAAGAGCGACCACAGGTGACCTGGAATGCCCTGCAAGGAGCTGTAACAGGCATGAAAGTCCAGCAGAGCACTTGGGTGGGAGATATTCTCCATGGGCAGCTGTGAGCTCCATCCAGTGGGATCGGGGGCTGGGAACATGCCCTGCCAGGGACAGGGGCACCCACCAGGGGCTGGGGGCTCTGGGGCTGCAGCCCCGTCACTGACAGGGCTGGGATGGAACAGGGGTCTACATAGATTTCCCCGGATCTTTAAGTGACGTGCTGCCTGCCTGTGGATGCAGCCAACACCACCATGGAGCAGGAAATGGGCTCTTTTAGGAAGCAAAATTTGGGCAGAAGTGGCAAAGCTGAGCACAGCCAGGTGCCTGATTTTCATGGCAACAAAGACCTGAGGGATTTTCAGAGAGATTTAAATGATGCTACATGTGCAGTGCAGTGTGAAAGGAGGGCTCAGCAGCAGTGAATCCAGTGGGATGGGTTCCAGAGGCGACTGATTTAAACCATCCCAATTTTTCTAGATCTTAAACCAAGGCCTCTTTCTGGAAGGGCAGGCAGCACTGTGGGCTACCAGGCTGGCTTTCAACCCAGGATGTTCTATGATGCTGCGACACCACAAAGCCTGCAGCTGCAACCGAGATGTGAGGATCAGGAGGGACAGGATGGAGAACACCCAAAAAATGGGAACTCCTTATGTAAGTCAGTGTTGCCTCATCTGGACACAGGCTGAGCCTTGCAGGGGGTACAGCCATGAAAGAAAACATCAAAAAAGACTTCCAGATGAAGGGAGGCTGCAAAAAAGAACCTAAAAAAGCAGCAGCTATATTCTGCATGAAGAAAATATGCAGGAAGTGGAGAGGGAGAAACTGGAGAGGTCTAAAAAAAGGCAGTTTTCAAGGCTCTGCTTCCCAACAGGAGCCAAGGACAGAAACAGGGATGCTGAGAATTCCAAGGAGGGTTAAACCAGCTTTCCAGGCAAAAGTGTGGTGTCACTGCTGGGGATCACTCCAGGATGTGGAGCTCAGTGCTACTGGGTGGCAAAGGTGAGAATCATGGAATCATGGAATGGTTTGGGTTGGGAAGGACCTTAAAGCTCATCCAGTTCCACCAGGGACACCTTCCACTAGCCCAGGTTGCTCCAAGCCCCATCCAACCTGGCCTTGGGCACTCCCAGGGATCCAGGGGCAGCCACAGCTTCTCTGGGCAACCTGGGGAGAATTTCTTGAGTCTCAAAAATTTCTTGGGTCTGAAAAGACACTGGATACAAGATGGGTAATAAACATGGACATATCTGAGGTACAACAGGTGTCATTTGGGGACAGATAAGTGTCCCCTGCTTGAGGGTTCAGGGCCAGGCTGGTGTCTGGGCAGGGATGGGGATATATCTCATCTGTCCACTTGTGGGCTTGTGCAGCTTGCAGGACAATGATACTGGGGGTGTTTGGGCCCAGAGAAGAAGTTACAGCCCCCGCTGTGAAAATGAACCCCACAACGGCTTCAAAGGAGACAAAACAAGGAGCAGCTGATCCTCAGCGTGGTCACGTTGGGAAACCTGCACTGAAACCTCGTGTGCATTTTGTGTCTCCCCTGCATCACCCAGAGCTGCTCCATGGGAAGGACCAACACTCTCCATGGGAAGGACTGACACTCTCCATGCCCTGCCTGTGACCACAAGAATCCCCAAACCCACTGTCCCCAGGGAGCTAGGGCATGAGGAGCATCACATGTAAATAATCCCAGGTGGATATTTCATTCCAGGGAGAGAGATGTGCTGCTGCAAGTACCCAGAGACCCTCACACTTCGCCCCAGCTCTCCCACTGCCCCTCACAGGACAGGCACATCCCAGGTGTGGCAGCTTCAAGGCAGCAGGTCCCACTGCCAGAAGAGATTTACACACTCAGAGCATGAACTTCCCTCAGTGAGACTCAGCTGATTCTGACAGCATCACCCCTGTGACTCCCTGGCACTCCTCATCCTTCCCATCAGAGGGAAAAAACACCTTTTCCCGCCCAACTCTTCTTGGGACACCCTGGCTCAGGGGGCTGCAGGAGGCTAAAGCAAGGATTTACTGTCCTGAGTAATCCAGAAAATAATTTACCATCCTCCTTCCCTTCTTGGACTGTACTGGGAACGCCCCTTCCATCCAGCCACACAGCCCCCTCCATCCCATGGCTTCCTGAGAATGTCAGGGTGAGCAGATGAGCCAGGACCCCTTTTGGGTGGAGATCATTCCTCTCTGCTAATGCCAGAGCAGCTGGATGGGCACACACACACACACACACACACACACACACACACACACACACACACACACACACACACACAGCGTGGGCAGTGCGTCACTCGTGCAGCGCGTGCTGCAGCGAACCCACACGGGAGACAAAAACATCCTAAACCACAGCGGGGTTGCGACACCTGCCCCGTGAAACCCTCCCTGAGCTCTCACAGGATGTTTTGCTCCGAGCTCTTCGGAGCTGAGGGGTCGCAGAGCTCCTCCAAACCAGGTGGCCTCGGAGGAGATCAAGACATTAAGAGGGATCAAAGCGGTGGGAAAAGAGACCACAAAGAAGTCAGACACGAATCAAGGGGATCTCAAGTCAGGATCAAAAGGCACGTTTCCACAGTGGAAGGTCAGAACAAGCCCTCCAGGCATTTCAGTGCTGACAAAGGTCACTGAGCTGAACAGGTCCTTCCTCCACTCTGTGATTTTTCAGAATTAGCTCCAGTCAAGTGACACTCAATACACTGAATTTTTTTCCATCTTCAAACCCAGCAAAAAACATTTACAGTGTATTTCCTAGCCCAGTTTTGCACCTCATGCTCTGCTCAGCCAAATCACCTCAGAGGCTGCAAGAAGTGGTTTTTCAAAAGCCATTTGTTAAGGAGCAAGAGAAGCACCAGGCTACAAACAGAACTGAAAACTCAACCCCTCCACTTAAAAAGTGGCTTTCAAGCCTTTCTGGCTCAGACCTGCCCACGTGCTGTCTCTGCTGACATTTAGTTACCAGAGCAAACCACAGGGTTTGGGGAACCACACATTTCACCATCAGGCTGCGTCAGCAAGGCTGTTTTTTCCCTTTCAGTGAGCAACAAGAATTGTCAATATCTGTCTATCCCCAGTGTCACATCTGTCCAGTGGCACAGGGCAAGGCGAAGTCAGCTCTGGGTGCCCAGCTCTGCTGCTGCTGGGACAGTCCCATCGATTCATGTCTGAGCCAGAAAATTCACTTTCCTGGGATGGCAGCAGCTGCCAAAACACTGATAGGCCTTTCTCGTGATGAGTCTGCAGCAGATCCAGGTGTATTCCTTCCCCTTGAGCTGAGATGCAAACCCAGGCCATTAAGGATTTGGCTCTCTCATTCTTAAAATGCATTTATTGCCGTTGACCCCGGAGCAGCCACTGAGCTGCACTTCCTTCTTCCCTGATTTAGGAACTGGGGCATTTGCACATCCAGGGAGAGCCTTCTGAGCTGTGAAATATTTCTGTCTTGTCTCCTTTGGTTCATGTGCTCCTGGGCTGAGGATCCTGGGCTGAGGGGGGCAGGGGCTGCTCCTGCTCTCCCAAATTGCCACAAAACACCCAAACAGGTTAATGGGGGCAGGTCCCAGCTGTGGGTCTGCACCCCAAAGTTATTATTTTAGGGTGGGAAAGCCCCAAGAAGTGGTTTTGAGGCATCACTTTACAGGCACACTGTGCCTGAATGTCGCCCTTCCTCCAGCCTGGGAGATGCATGGAGCATAAGGGGAATGTAATTACCCTGTCCCATGTGAAATCCAGGGCCAGGTTGGATGGGGCTTGGAGCAACCTGGTCTGTGGAAGGCGTCCCTGCCCACGGCAGGGGGTGGCACTCCGTGGTCTGTAATTCTCAGGTTTTCTCCCTCCCCTCGTGCCATCACATCCAGTGCCTGATGCCCTTCATCCCTCACAAAAGCTGGTCAGTGGTTTTGGGGATGAGAGACACTTGGCTCACTTACCAGGGTATTTCCTGGGAACTCACAGTAGCAAAGCAGCTCAAAAAAACTCCCCAAAATAGAAATAAATAAAGCACAAACTATGTTAAATACTTCATTTCCTCCAGCAGGCAAAATGAAAAATTTCCAATCCCCTGAAATAAAGGTGGATCCCAGATCCTGAGGGAGGGCCATGGCAGCACCCGCCTGCCAGGGCTGTGCCTAAAGAGATGGGTGATGGATGGAACACCCTGCCAGGGACCCCTGACCTGCCACACTTGGAGCACTCAGGGAATCCCAAAACCCCCACACCGCTCCTCCTCCTTCCCCGGTCCCTGTGTGTGGTTTGATACCACAGGAAGGGGGGTGACCTTTGAAGTCCCTTCCAACCCAAAGTGTTCTTCGATTCCGTGGATCAAATTCTCTCCAAATGCAACCTCTTCTGAATTTTTGGAGGGAAGGAAGAGGATGGGATGAGCTGGGACGGGGCATGTGGGGTCTGTGGATGGTGGGGACACAGGTCACAGTGCTGCTGCCCTTCACCTCCTCAGACCCTGCTCTCAGCACCACCAGCAGCTTCTTCTGCAGCCTCCAATTAAGTCATATTTTTGAGCTATTCTGGGCCCTGGCAGAGCTCTGGGGAGTCAAGAGCTCATCCAGCTCCAGCTCCAGCGTGGCCACAAGACGCTGGTGTGTTACATATTTTATAGAAACCACCGCGCCAAAAATATGACTCAAAGCCCTTGTCTGGAGCAGAGCGAAGCAGAACATCGGTCCTTGGTGGGGGGGATGCCAAGAACCAGCATCAGAAATGCACCAGCACATGAATTAAATAAGACCACTTAGGAAGATGAGTGCAGAGCTGCCTCCTCTTCAGGACATCAGGGACTCAATTCCCAGGTGGGTTGAGAAGCAGCAAAAGCTTTTCCTTATATTTTCTTCCCGTTGCTGGTGCTCCCCATGGCCCAGCTGGTTGGGATGGATTCACCAGCTCCACATTTACTGGGGCACATTTGCAAAGTCCCTCCTCAAAGGATGCTCCCAGACTGTTTGGCAGCTGCTAATGAAATTTTGCCTGAATTTCTGAAGTCTAAGGGAGAAATTCCCCCCAAAAATACCTCAAAGGCAATCCAGCACCTTCCAGTCACTTGGGATGTCTGTTCAGCTCCTACATGCCTGTGAGGTACAGGGGGTTGTGAGGACAAGCGTGTTTGATTATTCAGACGTTTTCCACTCAAATTTAAACGGGGCAACAGTTCTGGAGAACCAACAGTGACTGGAACAGCTGATGGATGCTGGAAACAGTGAAGCTTTGCTGCCAATTCCCTTTGCTGCTGACTGAACCCACAGTCATCCCAAAGCATGAGCAGCCCCACTTTTCCCACTGGGACGTGCAGGGCTGTGAATTAAAGGGGTATTTTTAGAGCCTGGCAGAGCCACAAAAGGGGGGAAGCTGCCACTGAGCTTCCAAGAGATCCCCTAAAATACGACAAGGAAATCCAAAGTGTGCACACTTTCAAAATTCCCTCCCTTTTTTCCTTACTGCTCTTTGGGATCAACCAGTGCCAGTCCAGCTGCCAGGAAGCAGCTCGGATGAGCAGTTTGGCTCAGCAAAGCCACCAGCCTGGCTTCTGCTGGCACTGCTGGTGGCAATGCCACCAGCCCTGGCACTGGCAGCCAGCGGGGTGATGGGATGAGAGCTCTCCGCAGGTGAGGGGCTGGGAAGTGGGGTTTTGCTGTCACATCCCAGCCACGGCTCTGAAGGCTTTGGTTCAGTGACGCCTTGCAGGGTGGCCATGTGGGGACACGGCTGTCCCTGTCCCTGTCCCTGTCCCCACCCGCCCTGGCCATGCTCCTGCCCACGGCCCGTGAAGGGGAACAGCTCAGCTCCTTTATGTTCCACACACATCCCTGCTGAGCTCATTCAAGCCGGAGCTGGGAATGCAGTGGGAGGGCTCCGACACCCTGGGGAACATCCGGAGCCAGGGGCACTGCACGGGAAAGGGGAGTGTCCGACGGCTGCGTGTGCCAGCCCGGCTGTGCTGGAGATGGGGGGTGACACGGGGGCAAGGGAGGGCAGGGGAGGGTGATGGAGAAGGTGATGGAAGGGTGATGGAAATGGAGCAGTGATGAAGGGTGATTGAGGGGTGAGTGGTGATGGAGGAGCATGGAAGGGATGATGGAGAGTGAATGAAAGGTGATGGAAAGGCAATGGAGGGTGATGGAAGGGCAGTGTAGGTTGATGGAGAGGAGATGGAGGGTGATGGAGGGGCAATGGGGGTTGATGGAGTGTGATTGAGGGGTGATGCAGAGGCTTGAGGGGTGATGGAGGGGTGATGGAGATGGGGGGCCATGGAGGGTGATTGAGGGACAATGGAGGTGGTGAC
>VZRE01011590.1:56813-69366 GCA_013396775.1 Cephalopterus ornatus
GGGGAGAAGGGAGGTGGTGACGGGAAAGGGATGAAAAGGCAATGGAGGGTCATGGAGGGAGATGGAAGGGCAGTGGAGGGTGATGGAGGGGAGAAGGAGGGTGATGGAGGGGCAACAGGGGGTGATGGAGGGACAGGAGTGATGGAGGGTGATTGAGGGGTGATGCAGAGGCTTGAGGGGCGATGGAGGGGCGCTGGAGATGGAGTGGCAGTGAAGGGTGACCGAGGGCCAATGGAGGAGGTGATGGAAAGGCAGTGGCTGGCAATAGAGGGGCTGATGGAGAGTGATTGAGGGGAGAGGGAGAGGAGCTGGAGGGTGGTGGAGTGGCAGAGGGGGGTGATGAAGGGACAGGGTGATGGAGGGGCAATGGAGATGGAGGGGAAATGGAGGGGGTGATGGAAGGGAGATGGAGCGACGATGAAGGGTGATCGAGGGCCATTGGAGGAGGTGATGGAGGGGCAGTGGAGGGTGATGGAGGGGCAGTGGAGGGCGATGGAGGGGGTGATGGAAAGCGGCTGCTCCCAGCGCTGCAGCTCCCGGTCGCTATGGCAACCTGGATATTCCTCATCCCATCTGATGCCTCCTGGCTGCCAAGCAGCGCTGATGCAGAGCAGGGAGGGTTCAGTTACTGCTGCCGCCGCCGATGGCTGCTCCGGGCACCCCGGATAACCCTGCAGAAGAACAGCTCTGCACGAACTCCCCTTTCCCAGCGTTTTTTACATCCCCCGGGGGTGGTCCAGCCCCCCACCGATGCCACAGCCGAGGGGTTTCGGGCAGGGTGTCACCGTGACCTACTTAATGCGGGATGTGGTGACATCATGTTCCATTGCCAGTGGCTTCCTGGGCCTCTGGACTGCTCTGTCCAGCAGCAATGCAGAGCTAATCCTGCCCCGAGGGCAGATTCCAACAAGGAGGCACGTTCTGTCGGGATAACCTTGCTCTGTCAGCACGAGAGATGTCTCCCCTCCGCTGACCTGGAACAGCTGCGCTGGATCCTGCCCCCATTCCCAGATCTGATCTGAAAACCCAGATTTTTCTCCTCTTCTAATAGAAAATTAGCTAAAGCTTCGGGGGACGGAGAAACGCCATAAAAAAAAGAGCTGCTGTTGTGCTGGATTCGGCTGCAGTTTTTTTTCCAGAGAGCAGCTTCATCCCGTGAGCAGCACTTTTGTCTCACAGCCCCTGCTAAAGGGTCACACTTTCACCAGTGACACACACCGCATCTTCCCCAGGGATTTAGGGCTCCCCAGCTCGATCCTGAGTGTTAACCCATGAATTTTCAGGGAATGGGAGGTCAGAGGGAGAGGGTGCTCAGGGCGCTGTGCCAGCGAGGAAGGCGGCTCCTCCTCCTCTCCCGGCATCCACACAGTGACATTTCAGCTGAGGAAGCTGAATCATCCTTCAATTAATGACAGGCTTTTAACCTGATGTTGAGGAGCCTCGCTGACGTCCCTCCTGTTAGAAACGCCCCTCGCCGTGGCCAGAGCCACCGGGACACAGCGACTTTTTCCACCCCTGGGATTTCCCCCGTCCCCTGTGGGAGCTGTTTGATGGGGAAGGATGTGGCAGCAGGGGAAGGACGTGGCAGCGGGGACGCTGCAGGCAGCTCCCTGTCCCCTTCAAACACATTGTCCTGGCAAAGGACAGCTAAAAACACGTTCCCAAGCCTGTGGAACAGGGCAGGGAAGGGTCAGGCAGAGGTGACGGATGGGAAGGGGAAGCAGCATGTCAGGGTGACTCAGGGCACAGACCTCTCATTGCTCCATCACCACAGCCAGGTGATGAACCAGCTCCTGCCTCCCTGGGGCAGGAGCACACCCAGGGCCCTCAGGAGGAGCCCAAAGAGACTCAGCAACAGTGCAGGGCTTAAATGCATGAGCTTAGATACACGAGGAGGTCAGAAGAAAGCCAAGGAGCAGCTTGGACCGAGGTTGGTGCTACTGAAAAATCCCTGAGCAGGTCTGAGGAACAAAGACCCAGGTCATGGAGTGGCTCGGATCACCTGGTTTTGGCTGATCCCTGCGGGCTACAAGCAGAGTTCCAGGGGTGGATGGTGTTTCAGGGGTGATTTGAACACGTTACAGCCGTTCTCAGGATGATGCACCTCTCAGGATGATGCACCTCGTCTACACCAAACCCGCCCAGCAACATCTTGAACAGTCTTGAGGAAATCTGGCCTCTGTTTCCCAGCACAAAGGATGGGAATGGCTGGTTCTTAAAGAGGATTTGGATGACAGAAAAGAGAAGACAAGAGCAATAAATGCAGCAGAGTGGATGAATTAAGGAGGAAAGGGGAATCAGGAAGGGTAGGAAGGAAATAGGAGGACTGAGCAGGGCTGCAGATGAAGGGAAAAGTTGCTTCCACTGCCTCAAAAACTCCCCTTGCATAAAACTGTCCATGCAGGAAAGCCCAGCACTGACATCACCTCTGGATCAGCATTACAGCATCCCAATGACACACTTTGAGCCTAATCAAATTTCAGGCACGATGAAAATCATCACCGTTCCACTTGGAAGCACCGGAGTGAGTCGGGACTGAAGACGCAAAGCCCGAGGAGAACAAAGGATGAGGGCGGGTTTTGTGAGAAAGATTTTCCTTCCATCAAACTTTGAAGTCTGGAAGCCCAGTCCTTTCAGCAGTGCAGGTATCCGAGTGTCCTCTCCAGGGACCAGGGGCAGATGGATGAGCCTAAGCCAAGGTGACAGCCGAGCTGGCAGGAGTGTGGCACCAGCCACAGGCACTCCTGGCTCAGAGAACTGAGCTCACAAACACAAACCTACAATTAAGGACCAAAGGCAGCCTGTCCTCTGCATTTCAAACCAGATGATTCCTGAGAGCACCCAAATTTCCCTGTGTTTCCTTAATATTATGCATTCATGACACTGCAAGGCGTCAAGGACACGGCTCAGAATCAGGGCTCGGGCTGTGCAGGGAAATCAATTTTTTATGTGACAGTAAAATGACAGGCAGGGTTTTAAGTGGATTTTATGTATTCAGAGAGGTTGAGCAGACAATTTGGGGTTTATTATCGCAGGAGCATTTGCTGAGATGTTCCAGAGTGGTCTCAGTATCACTTCTGCAAAGTAAAGGGCTCTGAAGCTGCAATCCCAGAATGAAAATGCTGCCACTTCTGCTTCCCTTTGTTCTCTTTATTCCCTGATACATTAGCACAATTCACACAGGCAGGAAAAAAGGCAACTTGCTGTGAAGAGAGACAACTACATCTTATTTAAATACCTGACCTATTTCTGCATTTCCTTTGCCTCACTCCACGAGGTGTCTGGATTTGCAGAAATAGCTGAAAAAAATGTGTTGGATCGTGTGAAAAATACTCTTCCCTGTGGCAAAGCTGGCATGAAAAACAGGTGCATAAACAAAGAGATTTTTACTTATAGAAATGAGAAGTTTGAAGGGAAGATGCACACTGCCAGGCTGATTCCCACTGTCACAAAATCACGGAATGGTTCGAAGGGATCTTAAAGCCCATCCAGAGCCACCCCCTGCCATGGGCAAGGACACCTTCCACATCCCAGGTTGCTCCAATGTGGCCTTGGACACTCCCAGGGATCCAGGGGCAGCCACAGCTTCTCTGGGCAACCTGTGCCAGGGCCTCCCCATCCTCCCAGGGAAGGATTCCTTCCCAATATCCCATCTCTCCCTGCCCTCTGGCACTGGGAAGCCATTCCCTGTGTCCTGTCCCTCCATCCCTTGTCCCCAGTCCCTCTCCAGCTCTCCTGGAGCCCCTTCAGGCTCTGGAAGGGGCTCTCAGGTCTCCCTGGAGCCTTCTCCTCTCCAGTCTGAGCATCCCTCAGCATTTGCACAGCAGCAGCATTATAATTTCCATGTCAGGGTGTCACTGTGACTGCACTGGAGAACAACACTGCTATAAATACAACATGAACACATCCATCCAAAGGTCTGCCATCAGCCACCCATCCTGGAAACACCGCGGATCCAGTGGAATTTGCCCCAGATCCACCCTGCTGCTGTTGGAGATCCCAGGCTGTATCCACATCCCTGCTCTATCACACAGGTTGCTCATGATCCCAGGAGCACTTCTCCCAGCTTTTGGCCTCAGGAAAGGTGCAAGGACTGTTCAGCTTGAAGGGAGGGACAGCTGGTGACTGCCTGTGTCCCAGCACTGAGGCCACTGGAGTCTCCTTCTCCCCGGAATAACCAAGGGTCTGCTCCCAAGCAGGCCTGGGATGCAGCTTGAGAGCACAGCCACGTTACCAGGCACAGGAAAATGCCTTTAATGACTGTCTGGCACAGTCTGCACTCTCAGCTCCAGGAGAATTGATCCTTCTTCCTATGTCTGCTTGCAGAGAGGGCAGGTTTTCCCTGAAATGCTATTTATGAGCCTCTTCCCTTCCCAGCCCTGACCTGCTGCTCCGTGTGGATCAGAACGAAGGCCAAGGGCTGGGATTCCTGGCAGTGCCACTGCCCTGACTCCAACAACGTGGCCATTATCCCAAACAACCTGTGACCCTCTGGATTCATCCCTCTGGATTCCTCCCACTCCCTCACAACCACCCCACAGGGATTCTGTGCTGCTGCAGGTGCGGGAGAATGGACCTGGTGATGTGCAGGACTTTATGCTCCTGTATCAACTTCTCCACAGACAGGCAAATCTGTCAAAGAATAAGACATGACATGAGATATCCTTAAGGTTTCCAGCCCAGGAGGGACACTGATCTCTTCACAGGGCTGTGCAAGGACAAGTGACTCCAATCCCGAGCCATGTCAGATCCTGTCTGGAGGTACCCAGTGGTGGAGCTTCACCATCACCAGCCCCATCTTCCATCAGGCAGAATTATCCCTATTTCCCGCTTCCATATTTTGCTGGGAGAAATCAGCACTTCTACACATGGCACTGAGAAATCTGCTACATCAACCAAATGCCCGCGAAGCCAAAGCCATTAACAAATCAAATCTCCACAGCTCGAGCACTCAGCATTCATTTATTTTGCTGCAGTCATTCCAGCTGAGCAAAATATCTCCCCCCAGCTCCTCATCAGCCTCCATCCTCCTTAAATCTCTCACTTTTCCTGTGATAAACTGAGCAATTGAGCTGTGTGCGGGGAGAAATGAGTTGCAGAGCAAATGCCTCCCCCCAGAACCAGCTGAACTCTTTGTTCCAAGGCTGACACGTCAGTTCAAGAGCCTCCCCCTATATGTTTTCTCAAGAGCCACTGCAGTGACAAGATAAGATGGCATCACTGGGAAATAACCTCTGGGAGAAGAGCTGTCCCTGCTGTGCCGAGGGCTCTGCCTGCATGTGGGGTGGCTGCAGAGCTCAAGGGGAGCACCCCCCCAAAATGCCAAATTAACCCCTCAGCTCGACAAAATTCGCACAAGGACTATCTCACACTCATGGTAACACTTCCAAATACTTGATATCCCAGAATATTCTGAGTTGGAAGGGCTCCACAAGGACCATCGAGGATTGAAGCCTTCCCGCCAACATCACAGGCACGTGAATAAGAATATTCTTAAACCCAGTTCAAAAGCACTTCAGGATCTTGGCACGGATTTTTGGTTGCAGTGACAGAAGAGGATGGGGGGGGGGTGGAGTGAAAAAAAAAAAGAAAGAAAAAGATGAAGCCAATCCTTTTGCGAAACATCCGCTCTCGGTCTCGTGACTCTCCCTCCCTGTCGGCAGCACAGCGACCTGGCCCCTTCCCCCTGGCAGCCCAGAGCTGCTCTGCCAGGTCCAACAGCTCTGAAGGCAGAACACACTGAGGGAGAACAGCTGATGACACCCTGGGCACCTGGTGACACAACAACTGGACCGAAGGACACGGGGGCAGAGCGTGGAAACTGAAAACCCACCCGGAGAAGCCCGAGGATGAAAGGGAGCGAGCACGGGTGTGAGCCCTGGGTGGAGAAGTGCTGATCCCTCCTGATCTCTGCCCTGGCACACATCCCGCTCTTATCCACATGCACTGAGTGATGGATGTGCTGGGCACTGAGAAATTCTCTGTCTTGCTGGGTGAATGTCCATGGCCTGGCAGGACAAGTGATTTGCTCAGATGGTTAGAAAGGGTCTGCCCGACCCTGAGATGCATGAAAACCAAATTTGTCCAGGGCTAAAATCCTGCCCCTGGAGAGCCAACAGGCTTACTGAGATCACTGAGAAACAGAGGTCACAGAAACCTGCTGCTGCCAAGCTCACCTGGGAAGCCCTGCTCTGTGAGCCAGGCTGTGAAACACCCACCTGAGAACCACCTGGCAGCTTAGAAATCCAGTTCTGGGCTTTGATGGGACACTGACCTGCAGCCCTGTGCACTGAGGTCGAGCTTGTGGTGTAGCATCATCCTTTCACATGATGCTGGAAGGAGATCACAGAATCATGGAATGGTTTGGGTTGGGAAGGACCTTAAAGCTCATCTGGTTCCACCAGGGACACCTTCCACTAGCCCAGGTTGCTCCAAGCCCCATCCCACCTGGCCTTGGACACTTCCAGGGATCCAGGGGCAGCCACAGCTTCTCTGGGCAACCTGTGCCAGGGCCTCCCCACCCTCCCAGGGAAGGATTTCTTCCCAATATCCCACCTATCCCTGCCCTCTGGCAGTTTGAAGCCACTCCCCCTTGTCCTGAACCTTTCTGGATCAGCACTTCCCAAAGGTGATGACGTTCACCCGACTCTCTCTGCACCTTCCCATGACTCCATTCAGGGAAGGACCAGCTCCCTTTAAATTGCTGCAGGTAATTACTGCCGGGTTCCTGCAGCACAAGAGGGAAACAGCTGGAATTACTGGCTCCATGTGTAAACACTGGTGACCAGGAGAAAGCTGCTGACAGGTAATTAGGTGCTCCCTGGCCAGTGCAAGCACTGAGGTCACTAATTGGAGCTTCTCTGTTCGCTTTGGGTTTCGCTGTCCCTCCCAAAAGGAGCTGAGCTGCTGACAGCAAAAAGGCAGCGAAATTAAGGCTTATTAATCTGCAGTTCTAAAATCAAAAATCAAACCTTTGCCATGATTTTTGGTAATCCTGAGGGTCTTCTCCAACCCAAGGGACTCTGATTTTTTATATCATCTCTGAGCTCTCTCAAAGTGTGACCCCCATGAGCTGCTGCAGGGATGGGAGGTGAGGCTCAGTCCTTGGGGAGGATGTGGTGATACAGGAGCTGGAAGGAAGACTCAGGACCACAGGAGTGTTATCTGGGAATGCTGTGGCCCCTGTGGAGTGAGGCAGCAGCCAGCACTTACCAACCCGCACGGCTGCAACTTTAAAAGCTGCTTTTCTTCCTTTAACACGATATTTAAATTAAAACAAAGTTCTGATTTGAACCTTACAAAGGTGGGCTTTGCTGTGCACGAAAGCTCCCCAGGCTCAGGTAAATCAGTGCAACTCAGCATCTTCACTTTCTGAAGATACTGCTGTCAAGCAGGAGCTACATTAACTCACCCAATAAACACGATGTCCCACGACACCGAATCCATCCCACTCTGAGTACTCAGTACCCTCGTGCCAAGAGGACAAGTCACACATCCAAACTCTTGCCATTATTGGGATGAAGTGTTTGAAAACAGAGGTGTGAAGTGAGGGGAAAAAGGAGGCTCATCCTGCAGGTTTCGTGGTTGGGCTTCTAAAGGATTTTAAAGGACTTTTTCACCCTAAATGATTCCGGCTAATTATCCCATTTCCCATTACACAGACAAACGGTACAACTGAACCCTGAGCACTCCAGATCTGCTGGAGAGATAACTCCCACTTGAGATAAAGGAGTAAGTGGTAACAGGAGACGATTAACTGCCCCACATGGAAAGGTGAACTCACACCGAGTGTGCTGGAGCAGGAGCCCAGCCCCACTGAGAGCAGCTGTTAACAGGAGCCTAAGGAAGCACTTTAAGAGCTGTATTAAATTTCAAAGGCATCCTGGCTGGAATTGGGCTGGGCAGCAGGAGAGGCTCCTGTTCCCATCTGCAATCTCCTGGGATAGGAGCATTCCAGCCATCGGCCTGAGCGATGGGAGATGTAACAGTGGAATAAACGATCAGAGGAAAGAGAGGTAACTTACTGGGAATTTACTGGTTAACTCACAGCCTCTCTACTCCCCAAAGCCAGGCCTGGCAGCCCCCAAACTATTCCCCACCAGAAGGCAGGAGGAGAAAACACAATTTGTTCAAAGCCACAGACCAACCCCCCCTCTTTCCATGCACTATCGATTTCAAAGAAGCCAGCTGCTGTTTGGGAATGGAAAACTCCTGGAGCAGGCAGGGTGTCCCTGTGGGACGGGCTGGCTCTGATTTGCAGCAGAAGCTGCCACACAGTGCTGGGCTCTACACGGACCTGGGGCTTCACTTCAGTTCCACTGACATTTAAGAGGCTCTCGGGACGGATGCAGTAGCTTGTGTTGGCCAGTTAATTGCTACTCCCACTGCTGAAAGCATCCACGTGCTCCTCCTGTTTGTGAGAACCACCCTCGTGTTCTCTCTTGGCCTGCTGTGAAATCCCCAGCGTTTCCTGCTGACCAAGCTGAGTCTGAGAGAGCTGGAGCCTCACCTGGGGGGAAGCTGCAGAGCAGCTCATGTCCATTCTGCAGCTCCTCCACGTCCTTGTTCGCACAGGAAACCACAACCCGAATCCCGCCTCGCTACGGCCTCCCATGGGCACAGGCTGGGGAGGAGCTGGATCCCACCTTCCCAGAATGTCACTGTTTGGGGATGTTTCTGTACAGGAGGAGCACTATAGAATCATGCAATGGTTTGGGTTGGAAGGGACCCTAAAGCCCACCCAGTGCCACCCCCTGCCACGGGCAGGGACACCTTCCACTAGCCCAGGTTGCTCCAAGCCCCGTCCAACCTGGCCTTGGACACTTCCAGGGATCCAGGGGCAGCCACAGCTTCTCTGGGCAACCTGTGCCAGGGCCTCCCCACCATCACAGGGAACAATTCCTTGCCAGTATCCCATCTAACCCTGCCCTCTGGCAGTTTGAAGCCATTCCCCCTTGTCCTGTCACTACTACACACCACACCACAGATGTGCTGTCACCGCCTGCTGCTGCCTCTGACTGCATCTCCCTCCATCTGTTCTTCCTCTGCAGGTTTATTTGATGAGGAAAAGCCAGAAGGCAAGTGATGGGCTGCATTTTGGCCATGAGCAGAATGACAGCTTTGAAAGGGATCTTCCAAAAATTTCACTTTAGAGTCTAAATGCAAAGGTCAGAGAAGGAAAGAAAGTTCTGAACCCTCAACTGGAGTGTCTGTCTGTGCCACCCTGCTCTCTCAGGGCAGCAGGAAGCCTGAGATGGCTCTCCAGTTTTTTCCATGCATTCTTCCTTCACTTGGCTACAAGTTATTTCCCAGTTCCTGCTCCCAGCCGACCCAAAAAGCCAGAGGTGTCCAGCCAGGGGTGCTCCCACTGGGGTCCATCCCAGTCCCACTCTGCCACCACTGGTCCCTGGAAAAGGAACTCACAGAACAATCCAGGCTGGAGGGGATCCCTGAGGTCACTTGTTCCAGGGCCTTTTCCTGACTGGTGCCATCTTGAAAATCAGACCCAATTTTGAGACTAGGGAGGAAGCAAACCCTGTTACACCTGATGGCTTGGGGGAGCTGAGCAGGACCAGCCGCTCCCAAACTTCATCCCTGGCTGAGGCATCAGATGTGAACAATTCCTGCAGAGCACTGAAGCCACTTCACAGCCTTTAAGGAGAAAATGCTGATCTTAATCCAGATGAACTGGAGATTTTCCTGGAGGCTTCTAGGCACAGGACCACCAGACATGGACAGCTGGACAAATGCTGGAGCCAGGACGGAGAGAAAAGCTGCCACAGGAACACTCCCCATGGGGTGGGGACATAGCCAACTGTGAAGGGCAGCATCTACCACACCCCCAGGCCTGGGGCACCATGGAAAGCAGAGAGTGGGAAAGTGGGAATGGCCGACAGATTTACTGCAGAGCCAGGGATGTGCCAGTGCTCATTCCCCATGCCCTAGGCATCTCCTGAACCAAGAGCAGGGAGAAGGCCCTTGGCAAAGGGGGACACGCAGCTGCTTCCAAACCCGAAGCTCCAGGAGCTCCGGAGGAGATGGGATGGTGCTGGGGACAGGGGACTGCTGGCACCTCCTGCCTGTGGAACTCCAGCCTGAGCTGATCCCACCTGCCCTCCCTCCACGCCTTTATCCCCTCTCCTCATCTGCAGGATCCAAAGGAGATGAAAACCCCAGGGATGAGCTGCCTGCTGCACAGGGACAGAGGGAAGAGGGAGAACAGGGTGCTGTGCTATTTCCAGCTGCCTCCTCCTCAATTCCTAGGGGTGGAATTTTACCTCTGGAGTGTTGGTCGCTTTGTAGGAAGGATTTAAAGACTACTTACAAAAAAATGGTAATTAAAACCTAAATTAAAGCTATATCGAGTCAATACTTTCCATTTCAATTGTTCTCAAAATCCAAAATAACATTTCCAATTTGCCACAGAGATTTACTGCCCTTTTTCTACCATTTTACTAAAACAAACTCCAAGTGCTGGGTTATGAAATGATAAGTCTGTAGAAAGCCCCTTTGGCAATAAGCTTCCAGCACGATTCCTTAACTCTGCAGCATCTAAAGTGACTTCAAATTAAAAGAATATTGAAGCACTGTCATTACTTTGATTACTGAATCAACAACTTGATTTAGTAAAATCACAGGCAGCTCACAAAGTATTAACAAGAACAATTAACAAGAGTTGGCAGTTATATTTAGTGTTTTGGAGTTATATTTACAAACTGAACTCAGCCTGGAATCAATACAGCTGAAAATCCTCCCTGCTCTCGTTCTTTTAACCTTTCTGGTTTTACTCTGGAAAACCAGAAAATGCTCAAAATAAGCAGCAGAAACTCTAGAATTAGAGACCAAACCAATGGTTGGACTAGATCTTGGAGGTCCTTTCTACCCTTAAAGGCTCTGTGATTCCATGACAGGCTAATGCCCCTTACGTGGGCCAAGATCCCTCTGGTAAACTAAGAGTCCAGAAAAACCGTTTTCCAACAATTTTCAATTTTTTAGGTCAAAGATGGCTTTTAACCCCCGTAAATCGACTATTCCTGCTCCCCTGCCCTTGTGCCACTAGGCAGGAAAAATTAAATTAACACGTGGATGCTCAGAGTTGGAAAGTGGGGGGAATCAATCCCCAGTAGAGGGGGATGGAAAGGGCTCCACCACAGCACGTGCTAAATTTAATGAGTCACTGGGTTTGGAGAACAGGCAATGCAGCCTGTGCCTCCTCCTTATGTAATCTTAAGTGCAAACAGATTTCATGAATAAGCACTTTCGAGTCACAAGTGGGCTCCTTGTTAATAAAATGTCAAGTAATAAGTTGCTGCAGCGCCGGTGATTGATGGCCAGGGCCGCCCCTGGCTCAGAAAGGGGGGGCAGAGCTTGCTCCGTGGCAGCTTTTCCCTTTGCACAGTTTCTGCCCACCTGCTGTGCCAGAAAACCCGTGGAATCAAGGGGAGGGGGTGTTTGGCACGTGGATCTGGGCTGGCTTCACCCACTGCCACCACAAACCCTGCCGGAGACACCGGGAGGGATCAGCAGCCGGTGCTCCCGAGGGTGCATCCCATGGCTTCCTGGGGGTCAGGACAATTTAACTCCCCTCCTTTCCCCCTGAATTGGTGGAAAACTCCTCCGTGGTGTCAGGCTCCAGGGAAGCTGTGGGAGGAAGGTGCTGGGGCAGTGAAGGAAGGAGGCATCAGCTGGTGCTGCCCCTGGGCTGGGCTGTGCCCGCTGACCAGAGGGGTGTGAAGGGGCAAAGCCCAGGAGCCAAATTAACCCTCCTCAGGCGACAAAAGCCCTGGGCAGACACCCTCGGGGGAAGTGAGAGCAGAGAGGCTGCATTTGCCTTCGGAGGGTGACAGGAGCTGTGTGACCCAAGCACCAAACCGCGCTCACAACTGTTCTGGGACGTGCTAAAGCGGAGCTGGACGTGGTTTAACTGCAGCTTGGTTTAGCTCAGGGAGCTCCTTTAGCAAGTGAAAATGCAAGCAGGCACAAAGCCAAGCCCTGGTGCTGCTCAGGTCCACCTGCTTTCCAGCCCCACTGAGGTGAGTGCAGCAGCACCACATTCACATAAAGGTTTTTTTTTTAAAAAAAGGAGTGAATGTGGTTGTTGGTCAACATGAGCAGGGAACAGTGGGCAGCAAGGAGGTGGGAGTGTGGTGGGAAGGAGGGAGAGTGGGGACAGGGTGTGGGGAGGGCAGTGGTGGGCAGGGATCAAGCACATCATGGGGCTCCCACCCCACGTTCTCCCCCCCTGCCATCCTGGCCAACCACTGGGCACTGGCAGGGAGCAACTCACCCTCTGCCCACGCTCAGCTCATCTGGAACCACTCAGATGGTGCCAGAGAAGAAACAAAGGACAATTTTATCCCTGTTCTCCAAAGCTGACCTGAAGCTCCATCAGCCTCCTGATCCCCCCCCATCTCCTGCCCCTCCTGCAGCGATGGCCCTTCCCCACAGCTCCCCCTGAGAGACAAACCAGAGGGGGTTTGGCCACGCAGCATCACTGGGGTTTGTCTTGGACAGACAGTGCCTCCCCTCCCTCACAGGCCAAGGCCTCCACCTC
>VZRE01011590.1:69415-113229 GCA_013396775.1 Cephalopterus ornatus
CCAGCCCCGTCCCACCCACCCCTGCCGAGGTCACAACCTCACACCTCAAGCCCTGCAGCCACACTGTCACCCCTTCACACACTGCTCCAGTGCCCAGTTTTCCTGCCAGCCCTGACCAAGTGACAAACAGTACCTGAGACAGAGCCAACACTGCACAGGCTGTTTAAAAGCTCCAGGTTTGCTCAAGGGCAGAGTAATAAGACAAATACTTGAAAATAAGGATATTCCAGTTTAAGGAGCAGTGGAGATTTTTGGTACCCGGATCCTGGCAAATCCTCTCCCTGTGGGCCTTTGCTGGTACCCAGCCATGTGCCCCAGCCAGTTCCTTGTCACTGTCTGGGCCAGGGCTCCTCTTTTTGCACAGCAGGGACTGGCACAGACCCCTCACTGTTGGTGACCCCAACACCCATCTCAGCAGTTCCTGCGCTGCCTTCCTCACCCGGACCAACCTTTCCATATTCCCTCCCACCACGACTGCAGATCATCAGAGAACTGATGAGGCCAAATCTGGCCTTCAGTCCAAATTCAGATGAATAAACCTTTCCTAGACCTCTGTCAAGGGTGTTGGACGGGTGATATTTCTGAGGGAAACTCCATGTTTTTTGTGGCTGATCTCTTGGAACACATCCCAGGCTCCAGCCTGGGCAGGTGATGAGCACAGCCTGGCCTGGGACAACCAGAGGGGCTTTTGCTGCCTTTATACCTCCCTGCCAAGGTCTTTGCAGGCAGTTGGTGGGGGAGGAAGAGGAAGGAGATGGACTGTCCTCAGCCCCTTGGAAATGCAGCAGGTAATTGCTGTTAAAGGAAGAAGCCCTTCAGCTGGAACAGAAGCATCCATTGCCAAGGGTATCCCAGGGGATTATCAGGACAGGGAGCCACAAACTGACACTGCTGGAGGCCTGACAGTGGTGGTCTCCAGGGACCCAGGAGGGTTCATAGTTCCGGAGCCAGGACACCTCCTGGAAACTTCAAAGACCTTTCCTTTGCCACCCTCCGCCGCCACAGCGGGAGCTCAATGTGATCTGAACCACCTCTAAGGATCCTGCTGGGGTTTGGCCTCAAGGCTCAGCAGGGAGATTCTCACCCCTTGGGGCTGTCTGGCATTCCCTGGTATTCCCTGGCATTCCCTGGCCCTTCTCTGCCTGAACACCAGCAGCACACAAGTGGCTCAGACTGGGATGTGGGATGGTTTGGGGCTGCAAGACTGAGGAGTGAACAGGAATGTCTCAGACACAACCAAGACTTTGTGTCAAAGTTTCTACCATTGCCCTAAAAAGGTGCAAAATATTGTGTACCCAAGGAGAATGTTTTTGTGGAGTGTTCAGAGATAACAACCAACCCAGCTCTGGAAGGAATCCTCAATAAACTGATAAACTGACCTTATCAAATGCTAACATTGTTTGTTTTTCTGCATTTCAAATCATTCTTGTGCCTCTTTTGTGAAAACATTTCCAGCAGGTCCTTTTCTCCATCACTCCATGGACAGCAGGAGCCAGTACCACCACTCTAGGAAACGCTGCTGTGAGCAAATACTCCTGCTCTGGAAATCCTCCCTCTCACAAATACACAGAATTTCCTTCCTCATGCTGTCAGGAGACCCCTTTTCGTAAGCTGAAGTGGCAGGAGCACAATGCTGCAATGGTGGATTTCTGGTTTGAGAGATCACACATCTCAATGACCTGCCACCGTTTTTCTCTTTGAAGATTATCAAGGCCTTCCCAAACCACTCACCTGCACAGAATTATCTTCCTCTCAAGGTACCAGACTGGATAATGTGTTTAAGTTCCTCCAGTTTTGTTGGCAGCATCCCCTGGTTTTATCCTTGTGCCTAACACAACGTTTCAAGGAGATGTTCTACTTAACATCCTCCTGTGATCCTGCAGAGCACTCCAGGATTGCCTCCAGACAGCCCCCAGAGGCTCCCTCTGCACTTCACAAGCCTTGACTCCAGCAGGTTTGGAATTTCCAAAGAAATCAGCCTTAGGATGAGTCAGGAACTGTTGGGATGGTTTCTAAAGGCATTATCTGGGCTCCAGCTTCTGGAGGAGCAAAAGCCTCAGCAGAGGATGCTCACTGAGCCCAATGAAGCTGGGAATGCTTTGCCTGAAAGATGGGAAGCGTTTTTCTTCCCGGTCCATGACTCCAAATAAAAGATTTTTTAGCTAAAAATTCAAACTGTGAGGGCTCAGTCCTGAAGGAGCCCATTCCACTTGGAATTCTGGAGGCAAAGGACTCTGGAGAGGGTTTTTCCAACATGCAGCTTCGCAGCCAAACACACACAGCAAACACTTCTCCAAGCCCAGACGTTTCCCAAGCACCCCCAACACATCTATTTTCAGGGCTGGGATGCTGCAGGAATAACTCACAGTGGAAACACCAGCAGTGTAGCATCAGAGTATTATCATTTGTTTGGGAAGAGCAGCAGGACAGGAGGAAAGAGCCCCCACCTCCTGCCGTTCACAGCCAGCTGGGAAATGTTTTCCTCTGCACCCCTAATTTATTGGGAAATTTTACTGCCCTGATTGCACCCTCAGGGACAGCTCACCAAGCTCTTGGCTCAAACTGGGAGTGTCTTCTGTATTTTATATGTATTTTAATTCACATCATCCCAGAGATACCACTTTGTTACCTGAGAAATTGGAATTTATGAAGACACTGGAGAGAAGAAACCAATTCCTGGCCATGCCTCTCCTAATGCTGGGGGGATCATAAAGTGGGAATCTACATTATCCCATCTCTTTGTTTGATGCTGATAATTAATATTTATCATATTAACTGTAGAGAACCACCTCCAATTCCAAGTGCCAAGCTTGCTCCATCCCTGTGGGATCATCCTGGGGGTATCAGTGACCATCCACTGGGTTTTAGGCCTTGCAAAGGGAAGAGGAAAACATCCAGCCTTGATCTGTGTCATGCGGCAAAGCCAACGCTGCCAATCCAAACTTGGAGGGGTGATCCCACCTGGAATGTTGTGTACACAGCAAACAGCCCGGCTTGGTTTCCAGCAGAAATTTAGAAACACTGATATGATACAAATGTCTGTGTTTTCTGAGCAGCTCTGGGCACTGCATGTCCCCAGCTTCCACACGCAGGATCCTGGGGAAGGTGGGAGCGTGGGCAGACTTTGGGAGTCTGAGCAGACTTTGGGAGTGTGAGCAGAGTTCCTTTGGGAAGTTCAGGATCCTGTTCTGAGCAGCTAAGCCTCTGCTCTGGAAGTGTCCCAGGCCAGGTCAGACGGGGCCCTGAGCAGCCTGGGCTGGTGGAAGGTGTCCCTGCCCATGGCAGGGGTGGGACTGGATGAGCTCTGAGGTCTCTTCCAACCCAAACCATTCCCTGATTTTATGGCATTCCATCATTTTTATATATTCATGAGAGCCATTGTTAAGCAAATGCCTACATACCCAAGGCAAAACAATCTACTGTGTGTTCTTAAGCCCTGCTTGACTTAAATCAGGCCCTGGCAGGCGACCAAAACAGATTTTGGCCACTGGTCCCTCAAAACCTTCATTTTGGGGGTTTCTCAAAGAATCATTTTGCTCTGGAACACGAGGGTGGCTCCTGGTGTTCCCCACACACAGGGGGAGCCCCCCCAGCCCGTCCCACACTGAGTGTCCTGCCGGGAAGCCACAGGCAGTGTTCCTGTGCCCTGGGCTGGGGGGAGGAGGACAAACCCCAATGCCACGCCAGGGGAGATGCCCCGAAACTGGAGCACACAGACACAGCCCTACTAAAAGCCCTTCTGAAAGAAAATAAACCCACAGCCAGGCACAACCTCACTGCAAAGAGATCACAGCGATGGAGGGGAACGAGCACTGCCTGGAGAGGAGAAAAACCATCAAAAAGGGAACTTGGCTCAGCCTCAGGGAGCACAGGACACTCTGCTGGGGAAGAAGCTGCCACCAGGAGCTGTTCCCTGGCACTGGGCTATCCAAAAGGCCACTGTGGCCACTCCCGAGGCAGCCGAGCCAGAGCAGCCCTGCCTGTCCTGCCTGTCCCGTGTCTCACCACGTGACGTGCTCAGACCTGCAAGTGTTTCTCAGAGAGGAGTTATGAGGCATCTCAGGTGCTTCCCTGCTCTTTCCACGGACACACCGCCTGCTTTCATCTCCCCATGCCGAGGGAATTGCAGGGACAGAGAAAATCACCCAGGAAAAACCAGTAGTTGGCCAGGGCTGAGAGGTGGACGTGTCGTCAGATGTGAAAGTCAGATGCAGCCAGAGCTGGCAGCACGAACACGAGAGAAACCAGGACAATAAAAACGTAATGTGGACCGTGTAAAACCAGATTTTAATCTTCATAGAGTTGGAAGGGACCCACAAGGATCATCCAGTCCAACTCTTGGCCCTGCCCAGACACCCCAACAATCCCACCCTGTCCCTCTGAGCGTGGTCCAAACACTCCTGGAGCTCCCTGAGGCTGTGACCACTGCCCTGGGGAGCCTGATCTTTGTGTATCTGGGCAGCAATTCCCCTTTGGAACACGATTCCTGGACACAAACATGGACACAGAGCTCACATTTAGTTCCTGAGTGAGACCTGCAGCAAAGCTGTAACACGGGGAGGGCACGAGCTCCATGTCCCTCCCCAGGGCCATCCCACGGGATGAGATGCAGCACCAACACAGGAGGAGACATTCCCACCCTGGGGCTCATGATACATGCGAAAAAGATAAATATTCCTACACTGCAACCTGCTCTGAGGTGCTGCCCTGGGCTGGGTGATGGCAGGGGACACTGAGGACCCCTCCCCAAAGCTCCTCCTGTGCACCGAGGGGAAATTTGTGAATTAAATTCTCTTCAGTCCTAGGCCTGAGATTGAATTCTGAAGTCAAATAAGTCAATTAAATAGAGTTCAAAGTATTTATCCTGTCTTAGTCTAAATCAGTTTTAATAACAGGCTTGTGTGCCAAGAGTTTAATGGCTTCAGCAAAAATATCTCCAATGTACCAGATGAAATATCTCCGTGTAGGAGCCCTACAGAATCCAACCCACCTTCTAATAATAAACTGTTTCAGGCTTTCATTTTCTAAATTGTTATGTGTCCTCTGGAGAGGTTTCCTTGAACCTGCTGCATAATGAGAGCTTGCAATAAATCTTGTCAAACCAGACAAACACAAGGAAATTTTAATTTTACTTTGAAATTGCAGCTGATGTGTTTTTTTGGTAACTGCCACAAAAACTGAGGCGGAGGAGTTTGCTTATTTTGAACGAGAGAGTGTTATTGTCTCCATGTGTTAAAAGATTTAGTTATCTATAAAAAATTAACCTTTAGAAACACAGAAATGGATTTGTTCTGGCTGTTCCAGCTCTGGCCAGTGAGGGAGAGAAAATGTTACAGGAGGATAAGGGGGGGAAAAATATGATGATAATTGGAAAGGACACTTTAGCCCCATGGTAAGAGCAGCTTTTTTTTTTTTCAATGTGGAAAATTTTCTGTAGCAAAAATCAGATTTTCAGCATGGAAAATCACCCTATCCATGCCTCACATGGTGCTGCTCAGAGTGAGAGCCGTGGCTAAAGCCTGGCTGCGTTTGAGAAGCGAAACAACCATGAAAGGAACACCCAAATTGGTGGCACTTGGGAGAAATGGGCTTTTTGGTGCAGTTCCCCCACTGCTGCAGAGCTGAGGGGGAGTCTGCTGAGCAATCTGCATGTTCAGAGTTTGTATCCACACACCACCCTGAGCACACGGAGCTAAAAATAAGGGAAAATGCCCTTCCTTGGAGCACATGAGGATGCAGGTGGGTGCCCTCCTCCTCCTCATCCCTGCTCCAAGAAACCTGCACGTGGCTTCCCCACGGAGCCCCAGCAGCGACCCCCTGGCCCCGTGGCCACCCAGCCCTTTGCATGTTATTATTGTCGTTATTATTATTGCTGAGGATTTGGAAATGAACTCATGAAATCACTGGTGTGACAGTGATGCTGCTGCTGTTGCCATGGGAACTGTCCCTGCTCGGGGACCCCGAAATCACTGTCACCCCCCCGCCCAAGTGCCTGTGTCACCATGAGCTGCCCAGTGGGGCCACAGAAAGGGTCCCACTTCCTTACTCTTTGCCAGAGGAGAAGCACATCTGTATCCCCAGAGCTGCTTTCCCTCCTCCTGTCCCCCTTCCCATCCCACCCCCCCTCCCGCCCCTTCCCATCCCCTCCCTGGCTCTGCTCCAGCTGTTTCCTAGAAAGGCTGAAACAAAAGACGCTCTGGCTGTCACAGGAGATCCTTGGGAGGCATCACCCTTGGCCACAGTGACAGGATCACTCCCGAGGCCACCACTGGATCCCTGGAGAGAAATATTCCTTTCTGAGTTTGAACTGGCACGGCCTCAGCTCCTGTGTCTGCAGAGTCAGTAAACTGATTTAAATATTCAAAAATATTGATTTTTTTTTTAAAAAACACCAAAAATACAGCTTGAATTTGTGTTTACACTTGAGGGACCCTTAATTCACAGTCACCCAAACCAACCTGGGCTGCCCCAGACTGCAGTGGGATGCACTGGCCATTCCAACACACCCCTGAGGACACGGGGGAAGGGCAAATGCTGGAGTGGTTCTGCTGAAGAGGAGATGGAACACGGCAGGTCAGGCAGGGACAGAGTCAGGCAAAGACAAAATCAGGGTGTAGGAAGGGCAGGCAAGACAGGCAGGGACAGAGCCAGGCACGGCAAGCAGGGAGCAGGCAGGGCAGGCATGGACAGAGTCAGGCAGGGACAGAATCAGGCAAAGACAGAAGCAGGGTGCAGGAAGGGCAGGCAGGGTGCAGGCAGGGTGCAGGCAGGGCAGAGCAGGCTGGCAGCAGCTCCATCTCCGTCCCCTGCCCAGCCCAGCTCCTGTCTCTGTGCTGAGTCAAGGCTGAGAAAGACAATTCAATCCAAAATACTAAGGGCCAATCCCGTCTGTAGGGGCTGAAAATGGGCCATGACACACAGAGCTAACCACCACACCAGGCTGCAGCCTCAGATCCTGCCGGCCCGGATCATCAGCAGTGCCCAGGCACACTCTGGCACCCCGGAGCCTGGGTGCAGGAGCTGCTACAGGATCGGGATCCACCAAAGTCACCGCTGCAGTAAGAGCAGGAAGTGAAACATTTGCAGAAAGCTAAAAATTTTCTGCTTCCATGTGTGAAGATCTGGAACTGCAGCCCAGCACACCCCCTCCTCTCCAAGGAAACATCCTCTCCCAGCTGGATCATTCCTGCCTGTGCTCCCAATCCCCCTGCCTGAGTCACGGCACAACAGAACAGCCTTTCTTTGCAAAAATATATCTCCCCAACACATGCAGTTACAGGATGTGCTCGACTCCACGAGCTCCCTGAGTAATTTTAATGATGCTAAAAGGAGTGGGGATTGAGATGCCCTTGTTCCTGATCCTCACTGTCACACAGACCTTGACCTCCAGTCCCTGCTCTCTGGAGCTCAAGCGACAACACAGAGCAAACCCCAGCAGGGCAGAATGAAAACCCCCAGGATTCCTCAGAGGTTTCTGTTTTGAAGGGAATTTTAAGATGTGACCCGGTAGAGGGACGCTGTGCTGCTCCCTGGGGCTGGTGACAGCCCTGCCCAGTGCAGAGCCAGAGCTGGGAGCAGCCTGGCATCCCGACAGCAGCCTGGATCTGAATTTTGGCACTCCCTCACTGAACTCTCCCAGGGCCAGCCTTGCAGCACAGCACTGCTCCCATCCCAGCAGGAATGCTGCAGGATGCTGCTGCTGGAGAGATCTGTGCCTCCCTCCCAGCTCCTGGGAGAGGACACCCTTCCAATGAATATTCAAACCCCTGGGAAGCCAAGGATTGATTCTTGTGTCAGGTCTGTACTCCTGTGTTATTCCAGCAACAGATGGAGGGAGCATCCCTTTCTGCTCCAGAGGCCACACGATGCAACTGCAGCAGTCCAGAGAAGCTCCTTTTCCAGCTCTGTTTGTCCCCCAGTGAGGCGTCCCTCATCCTGCTTTTCCAGACAAAAGCAGCACCTCGTGTGACCCCAGTCCCCGGTCTCGCTGAGCAGAGTGGAACCCAGAGCCCTCAGTTACAATCACTCCTGATGGATCTGTCCTTTTCCCGAGCTGCTGCTCCTCTGCCAGGCTGGGCTGCCTTTCCCAGCCTGCTGGAGCACCTCAGGATTTTAGGATATTACAGCCTATTTCCATATCTGCTTTATTTCCCCAGACAAAAGCTTTTCCACTAATTTTTGGTCTCCTCCCTCCCCCACCTCCTCATTCTCACACCGTTTCCAGACCACATTAGACAAAGGAGAAGGACTAAATTCAGGCTGTGAGGTGGTCATGGTCTGTGCTGTGTTTAATTGCCTGCATCACAGGGATCAAAGGGGGATGCACTGGGAAATCCGGGAGGCAGCAAGCGAGTCAGGATAATTTGATGGCTGACTTTGTGCTCATTAACCCAATTCCTTTGAACTCGGAGCAGGAGATGCAGCAACACATCATTGGCAACCAACCTCCCAGGGATGCCAAAAGGGATGAGTCCTGGATGAGCTGATGATGCTGGAATTTCCCAGCCTGTGAAGGAATACTTGAGGAGCACCGACCCCATGCTGGTGTGTCTGAGAGGCTGCTGACCCTCACACATCCCTGTGTTCCAGGCACTCCCCTTTGCCTCTCCTCCTCATTCCTTGGAAAAGACCTTGTGAATTTGACAGTCAGATTTATTGATATTCTGCATCCTTACCTAAAACAACGCTGGAGAGGGACTTTTTGCAGGAACCTGGAGTGACAGAACAAGGGGGAATGGTTTCAAACTGACAAAGAGCAGGGATAGATGGGATACTGGGAAGGAATGTGAGGGTGGGGAGGCCCTGGCACAGGTGGCCCAGAGAAGCTGTGGCTGCCCCTGGATCCCTGGAAGTGTCCAAGGCCAGGATGGATGGGGCTTGGAGCAACATGGGCTAGTGGAAGGTGTCCCTGCCCGTGGCAGGGGGTGGCACCGGATCACCCTGAAGGTCCCTTCCTACACAAACCATTCCATGATTCTATGATTCTATCATGTAGGGTGAAATCAACAACATACTGTTTAAAAGTAATTTCTGAATAATTTCAGAACTGGCCCCACTGCAAATGGAATCAGAGACTGGTCTTCAAGTCCAAGATCAGGGAATCACGGAACCCCAGTCTGCTTTGGGTGGTAAGGGACCTTAAAGCCCACCCAGTGCCTCCCCCTGCCATGGGCAGGGACACCTTCCACCAGCCCAGGTTGCTCCAAGCCCCATCCAACCTGGCCTCGGACACTTCCAGGGGTGGGCAAGTGTCACTTGGCATGACCTGCCCTGGGTTACAGGGTCACTCCACACCATCAGTGGCCACGTCAGGATGCCAGTGGGATGTCGACACATGGGGAAGATGTGGCTGATAAAGCCTTTTTTCCTCCAACTACTCTGCAGAAAAAAACCCCTCCTTATTTCCCTGTTTGAAATTCATGGCTTGGATAAAGCAGCAGACTTTAAAGCTGCTCTGCATAATCACCTGCACACACCTGAGGTGAGAGCACAGCCCATGTCCCAGTCCCTGCAGCATCAGCAGTGCCCAGCACAGGCTTTGAGCTGACACAGCAGAGCAACAGCCTCATTAGCACTGAGGGAGCCTCAGAACCTGGAGAAAGGGCACTCACACATCAGGGATCTAATTTGCTTCTTTCCTCACCCCCATTTCATCATCTATCACCCCTTCCTTGGCTTGTTACCTCTGTTTAAAAATTCATACAGCCCCTGCTTTAACATTCCTTGTGCTTCGCTCCTGGGGATCTGTGGAGGAGACGTGACTTGGGACTTTATGCATATTTAGGGATATTCCAGCTGGGCAAGTACCTTGAAAAAGCAGTTCTGAGTCTGCTGGGAAGAAAACAAGGAGGATGACGGATGAAACAAGGAAACGAAGCCCATTAGGCCTCTTTCAGCAGGGCCTGGGTGAATCAGGGCACACCTCAAACAAGACGGGACGAGGGCGTCACCCCACAAAGATCCTTCACCAACTGCCCTCACAGTGAGACCCACCTGCACTCACCTGTCTAGACACAGAGGAACCCCAGGTTAATTAAACCTGGAACCAGCAAACCCTGTGGAGGCATCAGTGCAGGAAGGCTCAGACTAAAGACAGAACTTTCCCAGGGGCAGAGAGAACTTTTACCTGGACACAGCAGCAGTGGCACGGGGGAGTGAGATGTGGGGCTCAACAGCTCCCTCAGAAAGGGCATGAAGAGATGGACCAGAGGGCCTCCATCTCCCCTGATACTTACACCTGCTAAGTCACTTGGAATCCCAGCCTAGGGGCCCTGCCAGATCACTGCTCTGAGAAACTGAGACAAGGGGCAGGAATTCGGCTGGACTCCTGGGAATTCAACCCAAAGCTGCCCCAAAAGTCAAGAGCAGGGATGGAGAGGTGAAGGCTCCAACTGGGAGCAAGACTTTGCAGCAGATTCCCACAGGAGACAGCCTGGGACAGGAGCCGACCTTTTGTAAGTGCAGAGGAAAGTTGAGAACTTTCCCCTGGGAAGTTTATGGTTAAAAATAAGCTCTTGGTAAAAAAACCCACAAAGCTGTTGCACACTTAAAACTTTGCCATCCCACATTTCCCTCTGCTTACAGTTGATATTTGGGAGAGAAAGAAGAAATCTAATTCTGTCTTTTGAAGACAAAGGTGCTTTTCAGGCTGAGGGTTCCTCTGTCCCCACTTTGCCCCCAAACCTCAGAGAGAGGGAGAAGATTAATAAATGAACCAAGTGCAACATTAACTGCCAGGTTACCCAAATAATCACTTCAGTGGGGGAAAGGCAAAGCAAACCCGGCCCTGCCATGTCCCTGGCTGTCACACAACACGTGTGTTCTCCGCACTGGCCACGGAATGCAAATGCACCAACTCTTCCCCGGGCCGCTCCCGTGGGAGGTGAGCAGGGGGGAGGGATCAGCTGCTATGCCAAGGCTGGTATTTAGAAGAAAAGGACCCAATCCTTAGGCAACCTGGTTTTCTCCATCCCACTGCTGCCTGCTGGGAGCTGGTTGGACAAACGGCCCCCAAAATAGAGCCAAATGCAATGTTAACCTGCTCTGTGCCTTTTCCAGGCTCACAATCCCTCCTCTCCTCACTATTCATAACCCAGCCGACTGAAGATGTTTTTCTCTGGGTTAATGAGCTTTACAGTTAGAAGTTAACTGATTTCCAAGCAGCCCCCAATGACTGAGTGCCCCATGACTGGGGTCTGTGGGGTCCTGCACATTCCCAAGTGTTCCCTGCACGTTCTGGCTGTCCCAGAGAGGCTCAGTGACCTCCCCAGCAGCAACAACAAAGCAAATCAGGGGCAGGGACAGAGGACCACTAAAACTTCTCCCGTATTTCCTCCCCATCTCCACTCAGGTTTGCATTGGATTGAATTCTCCCAGCAAACCCAAAGGAAGGTGGCTGACCAGGGAACAATCTCCTGCAAACAGAACATCCCTGAGAAGCCAAGCTGACAGGCAGACAGCTTTTATCTCTTCTACTAAGTCTTTAAAAAAAGCCAAGCACGGCAAACCCCAGAACTAGGTCAGTGTTGGCCATCCTGCCCTTTCCCACTCTATATTTAGCTCCAACTACAACCACAACACAGCGAATACACTGCCACGAGCTACAGGAGATGTGTGATCACAACTGACGTGGGACTTGCATGACCCCACATGAGGAATCCAGAATCCCAGGGAGGTCATGGACACTGGGCCAGCAGCACTGACCTCTCTGTGTTCAGATAAGTCATCAATTTTGCTATTTTTCTCCACAGAAATATGAACAGAACACTTCCCCAGTCCTGTGGGCAAGATCATGGAATGGTTTGGGTGGAAGGGACATGAAAACCCATCCAGTGCCATCCCCTGCCATGGGCAGGGACACCTTCCACTAGCCCAGGTTGCTCCAACCTGGCCTTGGACACTTCCAGGGATCCAGGGGCAGCCACAGCTTCTCTGGGCAACCTGCGCCAGGGCCTCCCCACCCTCCCAGGGAGTGATTTCCCCCCAGTATCCCATCTGTCCCTTTTCCATGTCAGTGGGAAGCCATTCCCCCTCGTCCTGTTGATCCAGGCCCTTGTCCACAGCCCCCCTGGCCCATCCCAGCGTGGCTCAGTGCTGCACACCTGGGCAGGGTTGGATCAGGGGCACATTAAGAGCATGAGGTCACTCAGAGAAGGTGATCTGCCCCGTGGAAGGATGAGGCAGCTCAGGCCTGGCAGTGACAGCCACAGGAGCTGGTAACAGTTCTGGGTGTAACCTCAAAGTCATCAATCACTGCAGGTATCGCAGATTTCATAAACACAAAAGCCATTCAATTTATTTAAAGTGAATATGTGGCAACAGCCTAGACAGGACTAACACTGATGGCCCAGCCTTGCTCACCTCATTATCTCATCAAGGTCTATCACTCTCACACCCCACTGACACCAAAGGCAGTAGCTCCTGCTCCATCCCAGTCTGGGCACAGCCATGGGAACCACCCCCCTCTCCCTGTTCCTCCTGTGCCCCATGGCACCCTGGACTGCTGCTTAAACCAGCCCTGCTGCTCACACACAAGAAGTGAGTATTAAAGGTTTTTTACTAAACTTTAATCTGCCCCAGCCCCTGCTTTGCTTTGCTGTCACTGCTGGGGAGGTCAGGTTGGATTTGGGGAAAATTTATTCATGGAAAGTTGTCCAGCACTGCCACAGGCTGTGCAGGGTAGGGGTAGAATCCCCCATCCCTGGAGGGATTTCAAAGCCCTGTAGATGTGGCACCTGGGGACATGGCAGTGGTGGCCTTGGCAACAGACTTGATCAGATTACAGGACTTTTCCAACCTCGATGATTTTATAATTCTGTGATAAGAAACCCAAAGCTGAAGCCCCCAGCAGAGGAGTCACCAGCCCTGATCCCTTACCCTGCAGTTCCTCAGCCTCCAGCTGCCCAGGGAACTTCCCACCAGTGGGAGACCCCTGTCACCCACTGACACATCCCAGCACCTCCTGGGGGCAGGGTGCACAGTGTGGAGTTCCCTGGGCACTTGAATCCCAGTTCAGACTCACTGAGGCGTGAGGACTGGACCAGCCTGAGCTTTCTTTAAAGCTGTTTTTTTCCTGCCCTTTCCATGCTCATCCTCGTGCCCTGCTCTTTTCTCTTGTCGTTCCTGGTTTCTCCTGGCCAATTTGCAGGATACAGCACCAGTGGAGCTGTCACAGAGGCACAAGAGGACTATTAACATTCAAAAGCCTTCATGTAATTCCTTATTACAAGGCAAATTAATTCCACCCTGAGCCAAACTCAACCCTGACCAGCAGCTGGGCAAACACACCCCTCCACACTGCAGATGGACAACAAGCAGCAATGAGCACTTTGGGAATTGCCTTCCCCATCCCACTTGCCCCGAGTGGGACCCGTTAAACTGCTGAAGAGAATTAATCCTGCTCAGATTTGAAGGTGGATGGTGGAATGAAGGCCCTGAACACGGGCTTCTGGTGGCATTTCAGAGACCCTGGGGACACCCCTTGTCCCACAGGGGATTTAAAAGTGGCACTGGACACCTCTAGGAGTTAAAGTTTACTTCAAAGCCCCACTTCCCACCCGAGTCGTGGGGACACACCTCACGGTGACTGACTCAGGAAAACAGGATCCTCTCCAGCTGAAACACAACATGTGCTGGCTGCTGAGGTGACACATTGATGATTAAGGGTTTTAATCACCCATTTTACCCTCCTCAAAAGTTCCTGGGAGGAAAAGTGTCACTGCCTAGATTTAGATGAGAACACCAAGCCCAAATGTGCCAATCTCATCGGGCTGAAAAGTCTGCAGCAGCCCAAGGTCCCTGGGTTCAGGCACTGAAATGCCTTTCCTTTCCCCTTTTCTACATTAAAAAAAAAAGGAAAAGGATTCATTCAGCAGATGCTGCTGCATGTGGCTGGAGGCACCACAGAAGCGTCTTTTAGGCTTCCACGAAGACCACCAAGAAGATGCTCTGAGAGTGGAGAAACAACTGCAGTCTACTTCCCTAAAAAATCAATAACCCCCCAACAAACCCCTTCCCTGTCCCTCAACACCCTTCCCTCACTCCCAGCCTGGCATTCCCACGCTGGGACACTTGGTGGGCTAAGGAAGCAGCACGGTTGGGGGTGCTGAAGCCCCCCGTGTTGGCTGCACCGAGATCTCAGGACTTGTCTCTTTAATCAAAACCAGCCATTTTCACCAAAAAAAAATCTCCCAGAGAATGATCTTTGCTACCTCTCTCCCTCACTGTCAGTCTGAGGATACAGCAGCCACATAAAACCCCGTTTCCCTGGGAAACCAAGCTAAAAATAGCCGGGCTGGCTGGGGAGACTGGGCTGGGGTTTGGAACTGCAGCAGGACGAGGCGGCAGCGGGGGTCAAACACCCAGACCCCCTGGGAATCGCTCCTGTCCCTGCCTCACACCTGGGGGAGCTTCGCTGTCCTTCCCGCACAGGCACAGCTCAGCCCTTCCAGCCTCTCCGCCGGAATCCCAGCGCGGGATGCGGCAGGATTTGGATCCACCTTCAGCCCGGGCGCAGATTCCAGCGGCTCTGGGGGATGGTGGCACCCAGCTGGCAGGAGCTGGGGGGCTCAGAAGGAGGGGATGTGGCCCCTGGGAGCTCGGGGTTGGGGGGGCTGTCCCTGGGGTGTGGAGCAGGTGACAGCCCAGCTCAGCTGCTGGAACTCTCCTCCCATCGGCATCTCCATGAGGAGAGGAGCAAAGGAATGACCTCCTCTGCCGGGGGGGACTGATGGGTGTGAGGGGGTGATTCCCAGAGAAACTGTGGCTGCTCCATCCCTGGGAGTGCCCAAGGCCAAGCTGGACAGGGCTTGGAGCAACCTGGGCTAGTGGGAGGTGTCCCTGCCTGTGGCAGGGGGTGGGACTGGATGGGCTTTACCATCCCTTCCAACCCAAACCATTCCATGATCTATAAAAAGACACGTTTATTTTATTGCTTTTGGTTGTCCTCCACCTGTATATCAACAAGCCATCACTGTCAAAGTGATCTATCCAGGCAAACACAAACACATTCCTGTGAGAAGGAGCCATCCCCGTAAATCCTCCTGCAGCTGCCCCTCGAGGCTTCCAGCAGCTACCAGGATGGGGTGATGGAGAAGGAAGAACACCTCCCCTTCTCCGGTATCAGCTCATCCGAGTTCACACAAGGAAAAGCAAGGAGGGGAAAAAAATAACAATCTTTTTTTGCGCACTTAATTCAGAATCTAATTACTTGGTATAAATTAGTCAGCTGGCTCCCACCTCAGATTTAACATGTATCAGCCCGTGAATCACGGCTCTGTTACAGGATATATGGTGCCATTTATATGTAAAAATGCCTTATGCAAGGCACCCTGCGGACTGGGAATATTAATTTATACCACGGGCTCGGGAAGATTAATTGAAATTAAAGCAGATGAGGAGATAAGACACTTCTCCTGATCAATGCCAGGCTCTGGGTGCTTTGTGAGGTGAAATCTGCCATCAGAGCCCACACAGCCACGAGGGCAGCTGGGATATATGGACATGGTGTGCACTAAAATCCCACTGGACGTGGCAAAGACTTTCTGGTAAACAAAAGCAGAGCTGTTTCTTTTTCCTGTTCGCTCTGTGTGGTTTTAAATACTCCATTTAACCTGCCCTCATTAACCCCCCTGGACACAGACCTAGACAGACAATACTCCTCACTCTAATCTCGACTTTCTTCCTCCCAGAGCCACGTTTCTTGGCCAGAACTTCTCTGGCAGCTCTTCCAGTCAATCCCAATTTATCTCCTGGTGGTTTGTGAGGGAGGAAGGATGAGGACTATCATGCCTGAGAATGGGCACACGCATCCCAATTTCCCTAATGAGGCAGTGACACCCACTCCAAAGGCTCCAAACTCACTTTATAAAGCTCAGTCATCACCTGTGAGTTCTCCCAGCTGGAGGAAAGGGCAGAACCTGACTCAGAAGACACCAGGGCTGAGGTTCCTGCTCCTGAATCAGCAGTCTGGAGCTCCAACAGCACCGAGCTGTTCCCATGTTTATGCTCTGTCCTGACCAGCTCCTCCCCACTACTTAGAGCAGAACAAAACATTACTTACACTCTAATTTGAAGCCAGTGCCCTGGAGCCAGAAACTGAATTAATTTCCATAGATACTGAGTGGTTTTACCAGTATAGAGGAGCTAATTAGCTCTTCTCCCCTCACCTCCACAATTACTGTCACCTCCTGTGGGGACAGCACAGAGCAGTGTCCTGTCCTACAGAGGCAGCACATGGCAACAACCCAGAGCTGGCAGGGGCAGGGTGGGAAATGCTCCCTCTGCACCTCCAATAATGAATATAACCCCAACTGCAACAGTGCTTGGTGAGAAAACAAGAACTATCTGCACAGTTATCTGAACAGGCTGCCCAGGGCAGTGGGGCAGTCCCCATCGCTGAGGGGTTTAAATGCAGATGCGGCACTTGGGGACACGGGTTAGTGGTGGCCTTGGCAGTGCTGGGGCTTGGCTGGACTCTGATCTTGGAGGGCTTTTCCAACCTGAACAATTCCAAGAAGCTGAATTTGTTACATACACCTAAAACCAACAGGGCTTAGCTCCAATAACAGAGTTATTGGGGGCCAAGAAACGCAGAAGACACCCCACAGAATTTTTTTATGTGTTTCTGCACATGTGCTTAGAAAATCTGTTTGTATTTGAGAGCAGGGAATTCAGGCTGGCATGAAAACATGGGCTGCTATGTGCTCCTGAAAGTGTAACCCCAGAAGGTTCTGGAGTCACTAGTTATGAGCATTTCAGATGTGATTATGGAATCACAGAATCATGGAATGGTTTGGGTTGGAAGGGACCTTAAAGCCCATCCCCTCCCACACCCTTCCATGGGCAGGGACACCTTCCACTAGCCCAGGTTGCTCCAAGCCCCATCCAACCTGGCCTTGGACACTTCCAGGGATCCAGGGCCAGCCACAGCTTCTCTGGACAACTTCCAACCCAAACCATGGGTTTGCATGAATATGCAAAATGCTGATGACTTCCCCTCCTGCACTGCAAACCCATTTACAGCAACCCCAAAAATGCACTGGAGTAGGTGCAAAGCATTTGTTAAATAAATAATCACCTCTGCTGGATTATTTTCACCAGAAAGAAAAAATGATGCGCAACACAAGCCTTTGACAGCACAGCTCAGGCTCTCCAGGATAGAGCTAAAAGCCTCATTTTCCTCAAAAACAAACAGAGAAATTACCAAAAGATTAAGGCATCGCTTCAAACAGCAGCTCTGCCTGCAGTCAGAGCACAAAGCAGGGAGACCAAAAATGGGAATAACACATCACAAGTGAGGAGGGGGGAAAAAAAGAGAAGTCTAAATGATGCAATAAAAAAATAAAACATGTCTTTGAGAAAGTACAGTTGAACAAGAGAGGGGCCACATTTTGAATTCATTATCATTCTGCCAGCAATCCCTGGGAGACTCGAGCCAGCCAGCACTGCAGCACACACCAAACGGGGCTGAGGAGACAGGATTTTAAGTAGGTCACCAGTAAATATGATCATGATGGAGCTTTTTTTGTTGTTGTTTTCGTTTGCCGTGGCTCACGGGGGTCCTTGGCTGCGGGAAGTGCCGGAGAAGGCAAGGATCGGTGGCACGGCAGTGAAGCCGGAGGGAAACGTGTGGTACCTTCCTGAAGGCAGCTGTGCCCTCCTGGGATGGGCATCTCCTCACTCAGGGGGTGGACACACACCAGCACCACGCAGAGCTGCTGCCTGGGCTCCCAGTATGGAACTGGGTGTGTGGAGGAGGCTGCTGACAAGGGATATGGGGAGAGGCAGGCTGGGATTTTAAGCCATGGGGATTTAATGGATTCAGAGCGTTATCCGCTTTCCTCTCTGAGGGCTTTTCCCACCTCTCAGGATTTTTGTGCTGAGGAAATTAACCTCAAAGCTCTCCTCCCTGTTCTACAGAGGGATTTGGGGGGGGAAATAGAGGAAAAAAGAAAGAAGAGAGAGTTGGGAAGAAAAGCAAAGCGCCCTTTGTGCCAGGAGCTTGGGGAGCACCTTGAGCTTTTTAGGGATGGGACAGAGGAGAGATGGGAAGTGAGACGGGGGATGGCTGTGGAGGGGATGCCCTTGGGAGGCCAAGGCCAAGGCCAGCTGGGCAAAGGGAGGGATGTTCCAGGCCAGGAGGCTGTCACCAGTGGACAGAGCCCCAGACTGAGCCACTCAGAGCCCAGAAGGACAAGGACCCATGGGACAAGGCCCTTTCCCTGCCACTTCCCCACAGAGCTCCCTGGAGTGCTCACACCAGGGCCAAGGGCAGCATTCCCTGGATCCAGATGTCTGGCACGGGATCCCACTGGCTCCAAAGCGGGACCCCCCTCCCCAGCTGCTCTGCTCCCACATTTGTGTGGTCACTTCCCCCACACGAACCCTGCGTGGACCGGGCGGCACCGACACGGAGCAGGAGCTTCCAGAGGGGAGAAAAGCGGGAGCAAAGGGAGCAGGAAGGAGGGCCCAGCTCAGCTGCAGTGTCAGACGTGCTGGGTAATGCTGTGGAAATGCTGTTTGACACCCAAGTTTAAACCCTATCCAGTTCTGCCTCTAAGAACTAAACCAGCAGGTTGTTCCCAAGCCTTGGCTGCTGAGGAGCCTGGAAATGGGCCCAAAGCTGCTCCTCGAGGTCCTCAGGATACCAGGAGACAGGGACATTTGGAAAATGATGCTGCTAGAAAGTTTTTCTGCTGCTGGAGGAGTATCTTGCTGTTCTCCATGCCTGGTGCACGTCCAGAGCTCCTCCTACCCCAACATTCCCACTAGTGGGAAGGAAAAACAGCCCAATGACAACAAACCAGCTCCTCCACCTCCAAGGCAAAGCCCAAGGCTGGGTGGGATCCAGAGGTGGAAGCAGCAGGTGCTTTTTGGGCTTTCCCTGGGTTGCTTTCTATCACCTGAATTGCATTTACCCCCCAGTGCTGCAGCTCCCAAGTGAAATCCCTGAAGGAAAGGATGGGATGAAATGGAATGAAATCAATCCTGAAAGCTGCCCCCTCCCCAGCCATTCCCGGACTGAGGGGCCCTCAAACCTCTCCCTGTGCCTGTAGGGGCAACAGACCCTTCAGCCCAAATCCCAAACCCCCTCCAAAGCGTTGGGACTCGAGGGTCCCTCCCAGCTCAGGATATCCTGTGATTCCACGATCACATGAAGCTCCTTCTGCCAACTGCTCATCAAACCAGGGAGCGCCGCAGGAGGAAAATGGCTCATTGTTTTTCCCTCGGGAAGAGCAGCGCCGTGGGGATGCTGGAGGCATCTCTAACTGCAGCAATTCCCACTGAACTCCCGGGAAAAGGCCCTGGAGTGCCAGAAGGACCCTGTGGAGCTGCCCTGGGAGAGGCTGCAGGATGATGATGCTGGTGCTGGGTGTGACATAAGCACTGGAGCCACTGCCTGGAGCATAAACCCCTGGGATGGATATGGCAGGTCCTGGCAGACCCTGCTGAGCTCTGAGCCTGTTTCATCCCACACAGAAACACAGCCACTGCGCTGCAAATCTTCCCCCCACACACGCATCCCCGAGTACTTGACGTTCTGCCGCCAAATCCCAGGTTTCCAGGCAAACCAGGCTGTCACTCCGATCATTTCCAGGCTGTGCAGCTCCACACAAGCCCTGCCCCATTAGCCTGGTACCAGCAGCTCTTCCCGAGGTCAGCTCCTTTAAGGTGACGTTTCCTTCCCACTGTGGGATTTTTAGTTGGTTAAAGCATCTCCAAGGGATCCCAGAGCTCGGGGCTGGGAACAACACAGCTCCCAGTGATGTCGTGGGAGCTGGGACAGACGAAGGCACAACCCTGACCCAGCCACCACGTCGGGTGGGCAAGAGAGCCTGAACTCCAGCTGGCTCCTCTGAACAGAGATTTATCCCAGAATCACGGGATTCCACCCCCTGCCATGGGCAGGGACACCTTCCACTAGCCCAAGTTGTTCCAACCCGGCCTTGGACACTTCCAGGGATCCAGGGGGAGCCACAGCTCCTCTGGGCAACCTGTGCCAGGGCCTCCCACCCTCACTGTAAAAACCTTCTTTACTTGGGGAAAAAACTCCGGAAAAAAAAAGATTTGGGGAATCCACACCAGCAATCTCTGTTTTTTCCCCCCTAAATTTAGCATTAGAATGTCCCATAAAACATCCTATTTGGACAATAAATTATTACACACAACTCCCCAGCTACAGGCAGGAGCAAAGGCTTTCAGCCTGACTCCGTGAACAAAGCAGATTTCCAGGGAAATTTGCCTTGGATCATCCTCAATGCGTCTGTTTTGAAAAGGAGGGGGGAAAAAAGCAATGTTTAAGCAATGGCAAATCAAAAGTGATTTAAGGATCTGAGGGGCTGAAACCAAGCCAACACGTTAAAACTAACCACAAAAATTACCATAACTGCACTTCTGCAAATAAATCTGTCTTATATTGCTTAAAAAACCCCACACAGTTTATTTAGGTGGAGTAAGGGGGGGAAAGGGAGAGCCATGGACCAAACACACTCAGATATTTGGGTAAGACATGACAAGGAGGATTTTTAAGGAGAGAGCAGCACACCAGACTCAGCAGAATAAGTTGTTCTACTTCAGTTTTCCACCAGGAACATGATTCTTTTTTTTTCCAGCCTGCTTTGCTTTATATCATGAGCTTTAAACCTTCAGCTCACATGTTAAGCTCTGTGTCTGTTGCAAAAAGACAAAACAAAAGATGTAAAGTCTGTCAAGAAATAAATGGTTTGGGTTTGGTTTTTTCCAAAACCAGGTTCACAGAGTCACGTTTAAATAGTAATTTATTTGACTTTGGCTTCTTCAGAAGGAATTGTTGGGAGCCAGTGTTTTTGCCAAATCTTTAATGTCCACTTAAAAAGCTCCTTTAGACATGTCTGAAAATACCAAGTGCTGAGCTCGGGGTCTTCAGCACATCCAGGTTTCATCAGAGAGAAAAAAAAAACAAAGGAAAAAAACCCCAAAACCAAACCTCCCCTCTAAGCATAACATGTGAGTGCTGAGAAAAATCACTCATTACAATCACTAAACAGACTGGAATCACTAAATAGAGTCATATTCTATAATTCTAATGACTCCTGACACAGCAGCCACTGAAACACCAAGTGCCTCTTGGAGAACAGCTCCAATACTGAGTTCAGGAGAAGGAATGAGCGGGGCCAGAGCTGGAGGAAAGGAAGGCCAAAAGAGAAATTTTGGCTCTGCTGAAGATGCCACAGAGCAGAAAAGCAGAAGGAAAGTTTTACTGATGTCTATTTTCATGATACTTTATGTAAGGATGTAAAAAGTGGCAGAAATATTTATCAAATATCCAATATATCAACACCAACATTTGATATTCTCTTGAATAGTAAATACTTGAGAGAAAAATGCATCTTTCCCCCCCACTGTATCAAACATGACCAACCCAGTGACCCTCCATTTTATTAAATTTCCATCTCTCTAAAAATATGACAGCCTCGAAATCCTCATCTTTACAGAAACACCTTCTGGATTGATCTTCAGCTCTCTCCAAACTGAAGGTGTGAAATTAAAAGGCAAAGTTGTTCCTAAGCCTGACCCTGGGTCTGGCCCAGAGCTGATGAACAGGAACCCACCTTCAGATGGGAAATAATGAGCCCCAAGGTGGGAGATCAAGGTGGGGAACCCACCCTGGGAGTGACTCACTGGGAACAAAGGGGCTGCACAACCCAGGGGTGACATTTCAGCATCACCACGAGCCACTTTCCATGCCCACAGATTTGGGAGCAGCAGCTGCCGGTGCTGCCAGCCTGGATCAGCCCCTTCCCACGTGCCAGGGAGGACACAGGGGACAGGTCTGGGCTGGGATCTGACAGCAGGTGCTGAACACACGGAACACACCAGAAGCTGCACAAGTTGGGAGCTGTGTGTTGACACCAAAATACATCTGTATCTGTTTTGAGTCCAAACCTGCAGTTTTCCGAGCAGCTCAGGAGCACAGGGACTGCAGGCAGGGGGAGGATTCCTCCTCTCCAGGAGCTGTTTGCCAACCCAACATCCCTTTGCTCCAGCACACGATCTGCCAGGCAGATGGCAGGAATTACAGCCCCCCCCCGCCCAGATAAAGCCAAAATGTGAAAGTTGGCTGTGGCTGAGATTTGGGAAGCAGGAGGCTCCTCCCAATGCTGGGGAAAGAGAGCCCAGGAAGGGCAGCCAAGGTGGGACCATCTGCTGCTGGAGGGGAGAGGCTCTGCAGGGCTCTGGGGGAGATAAACCAACAGCAGGACCATCACTATTTCCACCCTTCACTGGGGAAACACGCCCAGAGCTGGCAGTGAAGTGTCACAGGCTGCTCTGGGATGCACTGGGGCTGCTGTTGATGCATGAGAGGCTGGAAATGCCCCAGCCATGTGCTCTGGAAGCCCAGAAATCCCCCATGGGGGCTCACCCCACAGCGTGGGCAGCAGGGCAGGGGGGTTCTGCCCCTCTGCCCCTCTCTGAGACCCCCCTGCAGAGCTTCTCCAGCCCTGGGAACAGCACAGCAAGGACATTTTGCTGCTGGAGAGAGTCCAGAGAAGGCCCCAAGATGACCAGAGGGATGGAGCAGCTCTGCTGGGAGGGAAGGCTGGGAGAGCTGGGATTGTCCAGCCTGGAGAAGAGAAGCTTTGGGGTGATCTGACTGTGGCCTTCCAGGGCCTGAAGGGGGTACAAGAAAGATGGAGAGAGAATGTTTACAGGGGCCTGGAGGACAATGGGGAATGGCTTCCCACTGCCAGAGGACAGGGTTAGATGGGATATTGGGAAGGAATCCCTCCCTGGGAGGGTAGGGAGGCCCTGGCACAGGTTGCCCAGAGAAGCTGTGGCTGCCCCTGGATCCTTGAAAGTGTCCAACACCAGGTTGGAGCAACCTGGGCTAGTGGAAGGTGTCCCTGCCTATGGTAGGGGGTGGGACTGGATCGGCTTTAAGGTCCCTTCCAACCCAAACCATTCCATGATTCTGTGATTCTGTGATTTTGGGCTGTGTTTGTACCACCCAAGGCCCTTCAGGAGACTCTTTGTGCTGCTGTCAGGTTGTTAACAGTGGGTCAGGTGAGGGTTCATGGAATCACAGAATCATTAAAGCTGGGAAAGATCAAAGCTTAAAGATCATCGAGTCCAACCCTGAACCCAGCAGCACCTCTGTGTTCACCACTCAAGTGCCGCATCCACATGCCTTTTGAACACTTCCAGGGGAAAAAAACGTGTGAATTCAAGTCAAACTTCCACAGTTTGAATGAATGCCCAGAGCTGTGGTTCAGGACTGAATATAATAGTATGTTAGAAAGGTGTGATAATGAACACACTGAAAGAGATTTGTTAAGATGAAACATTTTCATTTCCCTATTCCCACTTTAACAGTTGTTCTGGAGGAAATCCCCAGCTCCAAGCACCAAAGGGAAGCTGGGCTGGAGCTCTATCACTGCACCACAGCAGCTCCTGGGGTGGGATTGCATTAATTGGTATTGTATTCTGATCATAAATGTCTCAAGGACAGGAGGGAGCTGGACAGAGACTCATAAAAGGGCACAGAAAATGTTAAGTGCTCTAAAATATTGTAATGTCCGTATTTAGGGGTCTGATGGCTTCTGTAACCCCAAGGGAGGAGGGGGAGTAGGAGGGGGATGGCTTTGGATTTTCTATTCCAGGACTTTGTATCACCATTTCTGACAGTTTAAATCCTGGGGTTTTTTTCCCCACACCACAAATAATCCTTCCAGTTTCCCCCTCCTGCTACAGCTTGGCCAAGAACGGAAAGGATTCACCTGTTCAATCCAGCAGATCCATGACCTGCAGAGCGGGAATGAACTGGGCAGCTCCAAGGACACTTTGCAAGAGCTTACTGAGGGAACACTTTACAATGGGGTGGTGGGCTGGAGAGCTCCTTTGGTCACTGGAGAGCAGTTTTGGGTCACTGACAGCTCCCTTGGGTCACTGGAGAGGACCTCTGGTCATTGGAGAGCACCTTTGTCACCGAGAGCTCCCTTGGTCACTGAAAGCTCCCTTGGGTCACTGGAGAGCTCCTTCCCCAGGAATTACGGTTTGAGGAACCTGGGTCTGAATTCCCAAAGCAATCCGTGATTTTGGAGTGCCCTGGGTAAGACTTCCTGAGCACAAAACAATTCCAGGGGACACCAAGGGACCAGACCGTGGGAATTGTTAAATCTCCTTCGAAGCACATCAAGCTCCAACAACCTCATTCCTACCAAGAGCTCCATCCCAGGAGGACACTGGATGGAGCCTGAGCTTCCAGGTGCTGCTTGTGGAAGGGAAAGCACCACAGTTACCCAAAAAATGCTGGAATAAAGGAACTGGAATGTGTTTCAGCCACAGCAGAGTCCTTTCCAGAGGGTTTGGGACAGAACCGGTGCTGACAATACAACAGGTTAAGGAAGGAAAAACTCACCAATAAACCACTTCAGACTCAAAAAAAAAAAAGGGCATAAAATACAATAAATTTGACTTTAGATGTAGAGGCCAAGGCTCAAATAAAGGATTCACAGTTCTGCTGCAATAACTCAACTCATGAGCCTGTTGAGAGCCCAAACTCCTCTCCTGAGCTCACTGTGTTCCCAATATTACAAATCCAGGGCTGAGGGAGATAAGGGTTTTTCCCCACGCGAGGAACACATTGAGAAATGTAACAAAAAGCTGGTTTTCCGTGGGAATGTGAGCTGAGGAGGCTTCCCTGGCCAGGGACCCATCAGAGAATGAACAGCAGCAGCAGTGGGGAGATGAGTTTTAAGAAAGGGAACGATCCACTTCTGAGTTCCTTAATGAGCTCCCTTCTCACAGGACAAGTGTTTGGAAAAACTCAGTTGCAACAACAGTTTTCCAAAATATAAAATAATCAAAGCAGAGCCTCATCAGGTGCTGCAGTTCCACCTCTCCATGTCCTGGAGTCACTCAGAACAACAAATCTTTCATCCATGCAACGTATTTTCGGAAGGAAAACTGTCATTTCTCAACCCAAATTACAACTGAGGAATTGCCAGATTATCATGGAATCATGGAATGTTTTGGGTTGGAGGGACCTTAAAGCCCATCCAGTTCCACCCCCTGCCATGGGCAGGGACACCTTCCATTATCCCAGGTTGTTCCAAGCCCCATCCAACCTTATAAATCCCATAAATCAGCCAAAGGTAAAATTTTAGCTAAGTCCTGGAAGATTTTTTTAAGTCCCTAAGAAAGGCCAAGAGAATTAAGCCATTTTTTCTAGTTTATACTGGGGTTTTTTTCACATTTATTTTGTATAAGGAATCTCCTTTCCCTCTGCCACCACAGGGACGAGCCCCCGGTGGTTAAAAGCTGTGGGTTGGGGCTCAACCCAAAACCCAGCAGAATTTTCCCAAAAATGGATTATGACTGGGAAATCCTGCACAAAAACACAGCTCAAGCCCTGGAAGGAATGCCAGGGAACTGTGACATGGATCAAATCTGGGCCTTTGTCAGCCCCAGCCCTGCTGACAGTGGTGCCAGCCTGGCACAGCTGATCAGAGCTGGCAGTGGGGACAAAGGACAAATCATATGAAACAGCAGTTTGGGAGCAGCTGAGTGGTCTGAGCTCCTTTGGATCTCACCAGTACCTCTGGAAGCTGCCTGGGAATGAGCCCTGGACACCCACTGTCAGCTCAGGGATGCTCCTCAAAGCTTAAGTGGCAGATTAATTTGATACCAGGGGCTACACCCCTCCTTTCTGCGCAGGCTCTGCCCTGGAAGATGGTTATTTCCCTGAAATGAGGCTTTGGGAAGACACATCACCAGCTTAAATCCCAGTTTGGGCTCCTCTTCCTTGCTTTGTCCCAGAAACCCAAGGTTAGCACCCCCATCATCCCCTCCAGACTGTCACTGGCTACACAGAAGGTGCTGTTTTAGCTCCCTTATCTATAAATCTCAACAGTTAATCAAGGTTTCTACCACAGAAAAGTAAACAGCTTTAAAAGAAAGGAACAGTCTCAAACTGATGAAAATCAGCTGAGTTTTGATATGAAATAAAGCACCTTTATGACAAATTGAAGGTTTGACCTCTTGCCTGATTCCTGGGCCTGAGCTGGAAGGTTTGTTTCTCCTTATCAGTGGAAAAAATTCAAATAATAAAAAAAAAAAGCTTGAATCCATTTTAATCAAACGGTTTGTGTTCCAGACCGGGCTCATCATTGAGCTGAGCATTTTCCCCTAAACAAGCAAATTCACATCATGTCAAACCTCCTCTGGCTTTGTTTACAGACAGCGTCAAAAATACACGAAATTCTCCTGCACAATGGGCTGAAAATGGGTATTTACAGGGCGTTTCTCTCCATCCCTGTGACAAACCCTCCACATTCAGACTGATGGCAAAATCACCCATCGCAGCTCCCGCAGGGTCACCCCAAACTGCACCATTTAGACAACGGCAAAATTTAACCCCTTTCACTAAAAAAGAGGCTTTGTTTGCCACAGCGGGAGCTGCTGCAAAGAGCAGAACACCAGAAAAAAACCATTTTTGAGTTCTTCTCATTGTCCCAAAGAGATTGAACCTCCCCAAACCGCCGCAGTCCCGGTGGGGGTTTACTGGACACAGGTTTATGCAGTGCAGTGAGTGGGGGGTAAATGCCTCATCCTCAGCTTTAAACAGCTCCAGACCTCAGGCTGAAGCTTTGAATAGCAGGGAAGTGGTCAAAGTGCTCTTTTTTCCTCCCCCCCAAAAAAAGGCTTTTGTGAATGTCCTGAGGGGTCTCCTTCAGGCTGAGCCCCAGCTCAGCTCAGCTCTGGGCTTCCCTACGCCCACCCCAAGGGAGGAGCAGCCTCCGGACCCCACTAAGGTGTGATCCCATTTCTCCTTTTCCAGGCTCCTGCTCTGCTCAGTCCATAAACTCTCTGGCCCAGGATCTTTGTTTATAGCAGGACCTCTTTGTTGCTCAGCAGATAAAGCTTTGATCCCACATCTATCCCTGTCAGGCACAGAGGTTTGGAAGGATGTTTTGGAAGGATGCCCTTCCCCAGGTAAGCCTTGCTCGATATGGAAGTCTGGGAAAGCTGGGCACCTTCCACCCAACCTGTTAATATTTCACTTTATTTTGAAAGGCTGATTTAGCTGGTTTAGTAGTTAAAGGGTTACAGTGGACTGGATGATCTTGAAGGTCTCTTCCACCCCTGATGATTCCAGGGTTCTGTTCTAGGATGGCACAGATTCCCCCTCCCCGGGTTTTTTTAGATCTTTGTACACATATTTATATACATAGAAGTGCCACGTTTTACACATATATAAAAAATATATACATCTATTTTCCCCGCACATTCTGGGCACTGGCACAGGTTGCCCAGAGAAGCTGTGGCTGCCCCTAGATCCCTGGAAGTGTCCAAGGCCAGGTTGGAGCAACCTGGGCTAGTGGAAGGTGTCCCTGCCCATGGCAGGGGGTGGCACTGGGTGGGCTTTAAGGTCCCTTCCAACTCAAACCGCTCCATGATTCTACAATACATGCATATGTATACCTTGGGGTGGTGTGAGATCCATGGGTGTGAATTATTCCTGCTCCAGGCACACCAGGGTGAGGCCCCAGAACTAAGGAAAACGAATCCAGGGCACACCAAGGATTCAAACCGGCCGACAGAAAATAAATGATCCTCAGGCCAGTGATTTTCTGCTGGGCTTCTGCAGGGATTGCTGTTTACTGGTAACTCCCCCTGCCCTTCAGGAATCCTGGAAGGAAACCAAGGGCTGTGGCTGCAGACAATGTGGGGATTAGGGAACAGAAAGCACAGGAGAGCAGTGACACAGTGATCCGAGCGCGTGGGCAGGGAGACAGAACAAACCCTGCCAGCCCCAACACAGCAACAAAGGAATAAACGGGAACAGGATGGCCCTTGGGAACCTTCTGTGGGGACACCTGAGCTGCCCGAACACCCCCCAGGGCTCAGGTCACAGCACCCACACAGGGTCACAGTGTCAGAGCCAAGGATGGGGAGAGCGAAAGGAACGTGGCTCCCGTCGGATCTTCCCAGGGGAAGGGCAGCCACAGAGTCCTCAGCCTGCTGGACTGAGCAGCTGGAACATCTTCTAGTGCCTGAAGGGCCACGAAGGTGTAAAAGATGGACAGGACAAGTCCCTTCCCGGCTGATAATCCTCCCCCTTCACACCCACCCTCTCTCCTCCCAGAGCTCCTCAGGTCCCTCTCTCCCAGCACAGGCTCCAGCACTCACAGGGATACTGTGGCCACATCCACAGCTCCCAAAAGCTGTTCCCCTGCCTCGGGAAAGCAAGGTGAGGGCTCTGTGCTGCCCAAGTCATGTCAGAGCATCCCTGCTTCCTGCTGAGCAGCAACAAGAGTCCCACGATCCCAATTCATCCAAGGGGCCACCCACCACACTTTGCTGCCAGAGGATTTTCCCAGCTATTCCATGCCCTCACTCAATCCCAGCTCTTCTCAGCTGGCAGGGACAAGGGCTCTGGCAGGAGATGCCCATCCCTGGGACTGAGACAGCCCGAGAACAGCAGGAAACACCAGGGGAACTCAGCTCATGGACATGTTTTGCAGGCAGACATCAACTCACTGTGGCCGCAGCAGCATCGCAGCTGGATTCCCAGAATTTCTGTTGGGAATTCAGCTGCCCAAATAAGTGCATTGTTAAAAAAAAAAAATGAATCTAGCTCATCTATTAGAAGTATAACTCAAAATCCTGGTAACTCCACTAAACATTTTACAGCTCACAGAAGCATCATGTTGGTTTTACACTCTCTAAACACTCACTTGTGAGCACAACCTCAAGGTGAGACCATTCCTCCCAGCAATAATTTTAAAAGATGCAGCTTCAGGTAGGTGAAAAGATGTGAACTCAGGCAAAACATTCATAAATGTGAAGCCTTTATGCCCAAGAACAAGGAACAGGCTCATGTCTCCAAAAGCAGCTGCCAGAATTCAGAATCTGAAGATGTCACCTCTAGACCTGATCTAAAGTGTCTAATCTATTTACTTCTGAAAATCTCCAAAAATTCCCAAACAGATGTATCAGCAACGAAGTTTCCAGCTCTAAGAGTTTGGAAAAATAATAAAATCTGACACAAAGCACCTGAATGAGAAGGTTTGAGCATCCTCAGCACAGCCTCCCTCTTCCCTTTCCTACACACTCAGAATGGCACTGAACTGACATGATTTTATTGCACAAATAGTTAAAATACCATTACTTTCTACCCCCCACATAAGCACAGGTGGCTGTGACACCTCAGCCCTGCTAGAACCTCCCAGTAGGGGTTCAGGAGGGATGTGGGGATGGCTGGAAATTGCTTTGTATGCCCTGTAACCCATGGGAGCTGCTCCCACGTGGAGCAGAGCTCTTAAATCCCACCATGGGTCACAAACTGAACTTTCAGGCTCGAGACTTTACTGCTGGATCCAGGCTTTGCTCTCAGCAACCACCTATTTACAGGCAGGACAGAGAAACCTGACCCCTGCCAAAGGCACACGACCTCCAGCTAATCCTGGTTAATGAGGAATTCTCAAAGCCCCTCTCCAGCCAGGGGTCAGCTAATCCCATCACTGACAGTGTTTTCTGACTCTCAGAAAATTGAGAGTGACTAAAACCATGAATATTTCCTTCTAGTTTGATTTACAGATGTTGCTCTAAAGACAGAAACTGGGATAATTTGGATATTAGGAAAACTAAATGCAAGTTGTCCTGTGCATTACCCTCAATCCAGGAACTTTTCTTGGATCTTGGGAAAAATGGTCTTTTAGACCAGCTCTCCCCTTTAACCAGCTGTGCTGAGATCTGTCATCTGAAGCACTAAAATAATGCAAAGTTAAGTGGAGCTTATCAGCACATAAGTGTATTTAACTGCCATTCTCCTACTGACAGCGATTTGATTAAACCCAATTCTTTTTAAAGACAGAAATGTCAGTGTTAAAATCAGTAAAAAACCCCCGAAAATCAGTGGTTTACACCCTCAGATGAAGGTGCAATATTTCAGGCTGATGGTCACACAACAGCCTTGGTTAGAATGAAGCACAAGTGGCAGGGGTGGAGGGTGGCACGGGTGACACAAAGGCTGGAGCTTTGGGGGACTCATCCGTGGAAAAGGAACAGGATTCCCGGGCAGTTTGGCCACTGAACACAAGATCTGGAGCGTAACCAAGAATTTCACAGCACTTTGGACACCGGGCAAGGCCCCGAGCAGCACCAGACACCTGAAGGTGATGCCAGACTGATACCAGAGCTCCAGCAGCTCCATAGGATTCCCAAATAAAGTGTGTTGCTTTACACCATCTCCTGAACCTTCAAGAGTAGCTGCCTTTGAGATTAAATGGTATGTATGTAAAAGCAAAACCAGAGGATGTTTTCTGTTGCCTTTCAGGCCTGAACTTCCCCCAGACAAGGTATGCCAGTGCTGAGGATTCATTTCAAACGGACCCAGCCCCTGCTCCAGCAGCACAGACAGCCCTGAACTTCACACCATTGTGGGGAGAAGGGGCTGGAATTCTTGAATTCACAGAAAAAATACCCAGGGACCTGAAGCGACCTAAATTCCCTCTCATCTTCCTGCCACTCACAGCTCTGTACGAAGCTTTACTTATAAAGGCTCAACGTTATCAGTCACTGACATTGTGAGTGGCAACGGCTGCATGTGCTGATTAGCAACATTCCTCCTGGGAATCCGTTCTGGAGCAGCCAGGGAACGCTCCAAAGTGCTCACTCCACATCCCATTTTCTCCACAGAGTTCCTTCCTGTGAGTGCCTGAAATGCAGCCACTCTTGGGGCTGCTCTGGACTGCCCAGAACTCGTTCCTGGAATACAGGGAATTATTCTGCTCCAGCTGCAGCTCCAGGAGCTCAATCCTGGCTAACCAAGTAACTGGACACCAACAAAGAGCCCTTGGCACAGGGATTTACCAGACCAACAGATTTCAGGAAACAGAGATGACATTTTACAGCTCAGCAATAAATCATCTGCTGACACAACTGGGAGCAACTGGAGAAAAAAAAAAAGCTCTTAGTTTTATATATTAAGAGTTTGGCTGAAAGGAGCCTTCAGGAGCCGTTGTGACACACTCCAAATGCAGCCTCAGTGACATTTCTCCCCAAACACCCGTGCTCTGACACACAGGGAAGGAGAAGAGGCAATGAAGCATTGTAGCCAAAAGCTGTGTCCCAAAACCACCAGGAAAAGCTCTGGCATCCCAGCAATGCAGGGAAGTTACACAGATTTGGCACCACGACGACTCCAGGAGGTGACCTGGCACATGAGGGCGAGTGTTCCACAAACCCACCAGAGCACTGACCTCTTGAAGTGACTTGCCAGGACTCCCACCAGCTCCCCGATCCTGCTGTCGTTGGAGGGGTCTTTGCTGAAGAGACAGACGATGAGATCCTTGTTGTCTTTGGTGTGGAACACCACGAGCTGGTCCTTCCCGTTGGAGACGCTCAGTCCCACCAGCTGTGGGCAGAAAGCAGGAACAACCTCATGCACGTTGGTACAAAACCACTGCTGCCCCATCCCTGGGAGCGTCCAAGGCCGGGTTGGATGGGCTGGAGCAACCTGGGCGGGTGGGAGGTGTCCCTGCCCACGGCACGGGGTGGCACTGGGTGGGCTCTGAGGTCCCTGCCAACCCAAACCATTCCGGGATTGCGTGATCCTAATACTCAAAACCCTGTGGATGGGGCCCTTCAGGACACGGTGCAATGCTGACACGGTGCTGGCAGCTGGGCTCCATGATCGTAAAGGTCTTTTCCAGCCTGAACGATCCCGTGACCCTGGGACAGCTAAAGCAAGGATGTAACAACAACATAAACTATGAGCCCCACAGAGCCCTGGTGAGTCCCGTGTTTAGGCCTGGATTAAGGTCTGGCTGTTCTGACAAAATAAAAAGGTGTGGAGGTTTGGTTTGGGTTTTTTTTTATTTTCTGATGTTTTCTTTTTGTCTGTGAAGTAGCTGCACTTGGCTCAGCAAAAGCTTTGGCACCATCTCACAGAGGAAAAGCAGGGAGTTTTAGGGAGGGGCAGTGTGGGGGCACGGGTTATTCAGATGAATATTAGGGAAAGCAGAAAATGAATGTGAGCTGGGGAAACAAAGGGTAAGGAGGGGGGGGAAAAAGCATCAAAAGGCAAATACATCAAACCAGAGAAAAGAGAAAGGAAAATAAAATAAATAGAATATAGAATAAAAGAAATAAATAGACTAAAATAGAGTACAATAAAATAAAACAAACAGAATAGAATAAAATAAATAGAATAAAAATGAAATAGTTAAAATAAAAAGAATAGAATAAATAAAATTAAAAAAGAAAAACAGAATAGAATAAAATAAATAGAATAAAATAGAATACAATACAATAAAATAAAACAAATAGAATAAAATAAATAGAATAAAAAATTAAATAAAAAGTTAAAATAAAAATAGAATAAATAAAATTATAAAAGAAAAACAGAATAGAATAAATAGAATAAAATAGAATATTGGAAGAAAAGTAAAAAATGAAATTAAATTAAAATAAAATAAATAAAATAGGCGAAAGGATGATGAGTACAGAGAGAACTCCACTAAAGGGCCACATGACTCTTTTGAGCCACCCAGAGATCTGCAGAGAGAAGCCACATTCTCCTACAAGTGAGAGGCACCCATGCTCCATTTCTTTGGAAATCAAAGTCTCATTATTCCCTTCGTAAAGGAAAAAGGCTCCTGTGGAGCCCCGGAGCCTGCTGGGGGGTGAGGACCAATTCCAGCCGGACATTCCCGACTCCTTTGGAACACGGATCCCCCCCAGGCCCAGGCTGGTCCCTGGGTTTGGTTTAACACTCACAACAGATTATTTCCAAGAAACGTGTTCCAGCTCTGCCTGTCTCACACATCCCAGAAAAGCCCGGCTCAGCCGACAGTCTGTGCCCTATTTTTGGGATGAGACACTTCCCGAGGTCCGAATCCCTGGGATTTTGTTGGTTTATTCCCCCCTGAAGGAACTGAAGGACAGCAACTGCTGATCTTGGAACCCCGGGCAGGGACCTCCTGCGACCACGATCCCCCAGCACAGGTGGAGTTTATTCTCTGTCCAGGCTATTTTGGGGCTGTGAAATGCTTTCAAAACAAGCTCCACTTCATGCACAGGCATTAACAGCTGCCTGGGTTTATAGTGTCCCTTAAAATTAATTTGCATGCTTAAATACCCTCCTGTGAGCACAATAGCACCACAGGGACTGCTGCCACGGAGGTTTTAAATGTGCAGCGAGTGTGAAAGATGAACAAGTTGCAGTGTTGGATTTGAAAAGGCAATTTAAACATTAATTATTCAACAGAACCCTGTTAGGAGTCCAAGAGCCCTTCAAAATCCTCCCATTTCACCCCTCCCCATAAGACTCTCTGAACAAATAAATGCAACACAAAAGAAATCATTTCAGAGAAGGTGCTTATCTCAGTATTTACCAACAATAATATTGGCTCTGCTTGAAGAGCAGGAAAAAAACCCCTCAGCTCCCACAGAACATCCTTTATTGTGCTCACACTGTATGGTGCCTGCAAGAGTCTTTCTGCTGCTTGGGTGCCTCTTAATTCCTCTCTGCCATTATCTGTTTGGTTTTAATTCAGGTAAGAACATTGGTACTGTATATTGGTACTTCTGAGGGAACTGCATGTGGAAAATCCACACAGAAAATCCCCTAAAGCAGCACCTTCATACAGAGAAATCACCGAGGCTGAAAGGGAAGGTACTGCTTGTCATGTGCCCAGAATTACACATTCCTCACCCAGGACACAAATCACAGAGTCATGGTGTGGTTTGGTTTGGAGGGACCTTAAGGATCATCCAGTTCCATGGGCAGGGACACCTTCCACTAGCCCAGGTTGTTCCAACCTGGCCTTGGACACTTCCAGGGATCCAGGGGCAGCCACAGCTTCTCTGGGCAACCTGTGCCAGGGCCTCCCCACCCTCCCAGGGAAGGATTCCTTCCTTCCATCTAAGCCAAATCCAAGCTGGTTTAGTTTCAAGCCCTTCCCCCTTGTGCCAGGGCAGAGCCCTGAGCAGGGCTGTGCCTCAACCACGTCCAGGCAACCCCAGCTGAGGGAGATGGGGAGTGATTTCTGCAGCCAAAACCAAGTTTGTGGTTTGCCAGCCATCAGCTGGCTGTCTCCAATGAGATTTCCATGGAAACACCACCCCTAAGGATGCTGCTGTGCTGACAGGGAGCAGGGAGAGGATCTCGGCCGGGTTCACCTCTGCATGTGGGGAGGGAGATCCGTTCTCCCAGAGAACATACCCCCACGGCAGGACAGGGCTGGTACACCCAGACACGTCACCACTGCTGTAATTATTACCCATCAGAAATCCTCACAGCATTTCAAACAACTGTTCTTTCCCCAAAAAGGGAAGGAATTGAATTCCTGTGGCACTAATCAGCTACTTACACCACCTCCCTTCCACTGTGGAAGGGCTGCCAGGGCAGAAGGGATCAGGCACATGGAAAAACAAGGGAGAGTGTGCAAGGCACTCTGGAGGTGCAAGACAATGCACATATAAAGCATCTGTGACAAAATATAACACATAACCCCAAAAAGGAACAAACAACTGCATTACAGCATTAACTGTTTGCCAGAGCTCAATTTAGGAAATCCTGGCAAGAGAATTACAAATGGAATGGCTTCAAATGGAAAGGGAGTAGGTTTAGATGTGATATGGGGGAGAAATTCTTCCCTGTGAGGGTGGGGAGGGGCTGGGATGGAATTCCCAGAGAAGCTGTGGCTGCCCCTGGATCCCTGGAAGTGTCCAAGGCCAGGTTGGATGGGGCTTGGAGCAACCCGGGCTAGTGGAAGGTGTCCCTGCCCATGGCAGGGGGTGGAACTGGATGGGCTTTAAGGTCCTTTCCAACCCAAACCAATCTGGGATTCTGTGAAACGTTTCACGTACTGTGTGTGAACCAAATACTTCCCCAAACTCTCTCCTCCTCCCCCCTAGCCGTGGCTCAGAGGGCTCAGTCCATCAGCCCTGGCCCCACAGCCCAACCCTGCTGCGCACGTGCAGGTTTGGGAATGTTCCCCAGGACCACGGCGCAGGAGGTGCAGGTAAAAGGAGAGGCTGTGGCCAACAGAGCAGAAATTTAACACCACTGAATTCACCAAAGCTTGTTTCAATCCGATTTCCACTCTGGAGTATTACTCTGACGCTGTATGAGTCAGCAGAGGGTCTTCTGGACCCATTTCTCCTGTGCCAAGTGCTCCAGGAGCCCTGAGGGTCAAGGACCCCTGCTCAGGTCAAGGAAAGTGGCCAAGCATCCCTGAGGTAGGTTGGTAAAGGGAGTAACTGCAGATCTCCAAATAAAGCTGATTTGTATCTACATACACGAATTCTGGGAGCAAGAGGCTCATCTGCAGAGACCATAAACTGCTTTGGTGCCTGAGGAACCGCAAAGCCCCCAGAGAACCAACACAGACACCACACAGCCTGGGCTACAGCGCTGCAGGAAAGGATATTCTATTTTAGACACACTTTTTCTTTGTGAAAAAGCAATGATTACTGCAGTTTCTGAGTAACAGATATTCTCCATGTAACCTGAAGTTGTGTCTGACTCGCCCACCTCCTTCAATTTTTAAGGCATTAAGGATTTCAGAGGGAAATGTTCAGGTTCCCCACAGTGACCTGGGCTCATGCTGTTGTAAATCTCCAAGCTGCACCTTTAAACCCATCAGGCACGCAGGTAAAGCAGACATTGTCCTAAACCTGTGATAAATACAGATTTACCTATAGCTGCTGACACAGCAAGTGAACTGCAGCGGCCTGGCCACTCTGGATAAGGTGGGAATGCAGGAATTAGCAGTGGGTGCCCAGCTGGGGCTGGTGAGGGCAGCAAACCAACCTCAGGGGTGCAGCCTGAGCCAGTCACTCCCTCCATGTCTGCAGATGAGATTTCACCCTCACCCTAATCCCATCTCTGCCCCCTCAGCAACACAGAGACGCCAGATCTGCCACTCCTCCCAGGGCAAACTTCCCAACAAATGTGTGCACGACGTTCCCAAGCAGCAGCCAGGCTCTGCAGGGTGAAGATAAACCACAGCAGAGTCACCTCAGGCTGAGGGGGACGAAGAGCAGCTGAATCCCCCCTCCAGGATGCCGAGGAGCCAAGAGGAGGTGCTCCCATCCCCTCCCAGCCCTGATAATCTGCTGCCTCGGCCCTGGCAGCTCCACCCCCAAGGCCAGACCTCCCCCCATGCCCAATTTAGCTTTGATAACATTTGCATTAAACATGAACAAATATAAATAAATAAATAAACTCAAGCACGACAGGAAGGATCAAACAAACCCTCTGAGACACTGAAATAGTGCCGTGAGCTGCAGTGAAATGCCAACCCCCTTACGGGGCCAGGATCCTGCACGCAGCAAATAACACTGAAAGAGGGAAGGAGCAGAAATGTGTAAGAGGCAGTTTGGGGTTCAGCTTTTATTTTATGCACTGAAATTAAAAGCTAGTATGATATAAAATCATAGAATCACGGGATATGCTGAGCTGGAAGGGACACACAAAGATCCTGGCTCTGCACAGGACAACCCCAAGGATCCCACCATGAGGTTCTGGTGCTGTAATAACTGCACTATAACTGTTATAAAGACCGTTACAGTGTCTTTATGTTAAATATATTAAAAATTGCCTTTTTCCATTTTATGGGTGTGAAAATGGAGCTAAAGAGTAAATGCACTGCCCTGAGAGAGCCTCAGAGGAGGTTCCCCAGCCCTTGTACTCACGTTGTAGAGGGGAATGGTCTTCATCACCTTGTACTGCCTCATGGGGTCCATCTTATAGAGGTGTCTGTCAGTGATGAAGATGGCTCTGTCCTCCACCTTGTTAAAGCGATTGACCTGGGGAGAAAAACATTTTCAGCCCCATTAATCACTGCAAGAACATCCAGAATGAAACTCTGCAGTAATAAATGTCCCAAACTCACATAGGAGTACACAAACTCCCACAGAAAATGCCCAAAACTCACACAACAAACACCCAAAACTCACAAAACAAATACCCAGAACTCACAGAACAAACACCCGAAACTCACGTAACAAATACCCCAAACTCACACAAGTACCCAAAACTCACCCAACAAGTACCCAAAACTCACACAATGAACACCCAGAACTCACAGAACAAATTCCCCAAATTCACAAAACAAACACCCAAAACTGACACAACAAATACCCAGAACTCACACAACAAACACCCAAAACTGACACAACAAACACCCAAAACTCACATAACAAACACCCAAAACTCATGAAACAAATACCCCAAACTCACATAATGAATACCAAGAACTCACACAATGAACACCCAGAACTCACACAGCTCCCAAACAGGTTTTCTCCACAGCTCCTGCAACACTGGAGAGGGAAGACGGGCCCTGTAAATCCCATTTAACAAACAGAGACACGCAGAGTCTCAGAGAAGCAACATTCCCAGTTATCCAGCAGAGCTGTGGCACCCTGGGGAAGTCACTTCACTCAAACAAGGGCAGGTGCTTCCCCCAGCAACACTCAACCCTCAGCCCTGTTCCTCTGTGACACCAAGAACTCCACGAGGGATCCCTGCCCCGCAGAGCTCGGGGGGCACCAGGGGCTGTGACAGCCCAGACCTGTCCTGGGCTCTGTCCCTCCATCCCTCGTCCCCAGTCCCTCTCCAGCTCTCCTGGAGCCCCCTTAGGGCTCTCAGGTCTGCCTGGAGCCTTCTCTTCTGCAGGTGAACCCCCTCAGCTTCCCCAGCCTGGCTCCAGAGCAGAGGGATCCAGCCCTTGGAGCATCTCCGTGGGCTCCCCTGGACTCGCTCCAGCAGCTCCAGGTCACCCAGGCTCCCAGACACCCCTCGGCACTGAACAACCGCAAGGTGGGACGTGAAGTTTTGTCAGAAGTGCGTAAGAAAGTGGGACACAAAGTAGAAACTGCGTCTCACTGAGGCAAAAGCAGAGTCACCACGGGTGCATCACAGCCACTGAGACATTTATTAATCAACTGAGAAGGGGAGACAAGGGTAAGATGTGATGAGGCGGATGAACATAAATAGGATCTTCCAGGGTGAAGTCAGGAGACGACGGGAGAACTTTAATATTCTCAGTCAACAGGCAGCAGAGTGACAAAGTTCAGAGCAGATAAATGCAAAAAATGCAAATTGGGGAGCTCTGTGACAGCTTTACATTAACAGCACCGAGTCAGAAAAAGTAAGTGAGGGTGATTTCAGACAGCTCTGGAGAGATCTTGGCACAAACATGCCTGGCAACTCAAAATAAGCAGAGTGTTGGCATGGATAAGGATTAACATGGGAATAACATCCTGGGTGCCGAGGGCTCACCTGGAATAGGTGGTAAAGCCCCGGGATGGTGAGCGTGAAGGAGACTCTGATAGTTCAGAGAAGGTGAAGAACGTGACTGAGGGCCTGGGAAGTCTCACAGCAAGAGATGCTGAGTAACTGGGATTATTTTAGGAAGCAGATGAATGGGAGGTAAAAAACCTAAAGGCTATGAAACACTGAATGGCCCAGAGAAAGTAGGTTAGGAGTGTCGAGGTGTTTGAGCAGAGCAGCACAGGCTCCTCAAACTCCTCAAACTGGGATTTGGCCGTGCAGCTCAGGGCTCAGCACCTGCTGGGTCCTGGGAGCTGAACCAAAGGCTTCTCCAGTCCTTTGAATCGGGGATCTTCTGCTCCACACAGAGCTCAGATGATTTATTTTAACTTTTTTCAAAGAGTCTCCTGCTGACTGCCATGATCCTGCTTGTGTGCTGTCTGTGCCCACCTCCAGCACGGAGCCCCTGGTGCCAAACAGAGCAGATTCCAGTGCTGTGACACCAGCGCCACCTCAGAAGGTCCTGTGGCTGCGGCCCAGGAAGCAGGGATGGAAAACATCCTCAGCTTTCATAGAATTATAAAGGTAGGAAAAAGCCTCTGAGAGCATCAAATCTGAGTGTTCCCTCAGCACTGCCCAGGCCACCACTGACCCATGTCCCCAAGTGCCACATCCACAGGGCTTTTAAACCCTTCCAGGGATGGGGACTGCACCCCTGCCCTGGGCAGCTGTGCCAGGGCTGGACAGCCCTTTCCATGAAGAAATTTTCCCTAAAATCCAACTTAAACCTCCCCTGGCACAGCTGGAGGACGTTCCCTCTCCTCCTGTCCCTTGTTCCCTGGGAGCAGAGCCCGACCCCCCCGGCTCCCCCCTCCTGTCAGGGAGCTGCAGAGCCAGAAGGTCCCCCCTGAGCCTCCTTTTCTCCAGGCTGAGCCCCTCCAGCTCCCTCAGCTGCTCCTGCTGCTCCAGCCCCTTCCCAGCTCCATTCCTTTCCCTGACACATTCCAGCCCCTCGATGTCTTTCTTCTAGTGTTCCCACTGAACCACAAATTCAGTTACAGAGATGTTCCAAAGGGGAGGTCCAGCAGCTTATTCCACCTGAGAAGCAAATTCTCATTGCTCCAAAACTCCTGTCCTCTCAGCTCTTTCCAAGCAACCACTTTGCTTCAGGTGCCTCATGCAGCTACAGCTTTTTTATGTAAATAAAACCTGCTGTGGTTTAGGTAAAAATTTAGGTAAAAACTGTCATGTCGGGGAGCAGACCCAGAAGGGACTCAGACACACTGCAAATCCACTGTTGGGTTTGTAGGAGTAAGGACAGGCCTTATGTTCTCAGCTACAGCTCATCCCCTCCTGGAGAACAGCCCTTCCCAGCATTGTGTTCTCTGCACCTTCTGAGCATTTTGTATTTATATCTTGTTGATCCAAATACGAATCAGTCCTAATTTAAGCTTCTTGACAAGCTTATGGGGGAAATGAAGGTCTGGCCTAGAGCTGGAAAATCTCCTAAGTAAGTTTTTCAAGTCTCTGTCAGTGGCCTCTGGACACCGCAGGGCACCAGCCTTCGGAAGAGATGTTCCTCTCAAGGGAGCTTGTCACAAGTGACAAGGAAAAAGTGGGAAGAAAAGTCTTATTCTAAGAGAAAAAAAAAGAGAATCTGTTGTTTCCTAGGTGATCCAACAAAATCTGGAGGTTTGCATGAAATATGCATTTGGTTTCCTAAGGCAAAAATCTCGAAAATTTCCTTTGAAAAAGTGAAGAGCACCAAAATGCCCAGAAAAGATGGATTTTTCCACAGGGAGGAATGACCTGCTTCTACCTGTATACCTACTGAGAGGAAGCAACCACAAAGCACATCCACCTCCCCCCAGTGAGGCTTCAAAGCCTCTTCACAGCCCTTCCATAAAAACAGCTCCGGTCCAAATAGAGCCACCCGTTGTCATTCAGCTCAAGCTGCTGAAATTGGGACCCCACGCACTCAAGCTGAAGGAAACTTCACCAGCAGCTCTCAAAACTTGGGAGAGCAGTTCCTGGGTAAATTTACTTCCTTGACTTAGAAATATCTAGGTTGGAAAAGCCCTCCAAGATGATCGAGTCCAACCTGTGCCCCATCCCCACCTTGTCCCCCAGCCCAGAGCACTGAGCGCCACGGCCAGGCCCTCCTTGGACACCTCTGGGGCGGGGATTCCAGCCCCTTCCAATGCCTGACAACCCTTTCCATGATGAAATTCCTCCTCCTCTGGAATCTCCTAGATTCTTTCTGATCAGCTAAAAAAGTTCTGTCTCCAGGAATGTAATGGTTAACCAACATCCCGTGTGTTCTACACATAAACATGTTTAAAGATGTGAGGTTGGGTTTAACCCATGTCTGCTCAGGTTGCCCAGTATTTATCCTTTTAATGTCTTTTCTGTTTGAGGAAAGAAGTGTATTAGACTGCAGTTATCTGGCAGTTTAAGGACATTGCTGCTGACAGTGAAGAACCGCTTCACACGTGGTTTGGTCACTCGGTACCTCACAGAAGCCACAGAGGAAGGCAGAGGCTGCTCCAGCAATGAAACATTCACCCCAGCTCACCAAAGTGCCCTCCCATTCCCACTAACACCTTCCTGCCTGAGGCACCAGCAGGAACAGCACAATTTTTGCTCGAGAATCCTCAAATAAGCTGAATCACGGAAATACCCTGAGCAGCCTTACTCTTATGCTGCTTTGTTCAGGAGAATTATTCAAGGGAAGCAATGAAAACACCTGATAATTAATTACATTTTCATCTCTACAACTCAGTCTTCAGTCCCCTGCTAAAGCACCCCATGAACCAATTTTCAGCTGAGAAACAAAACAGCCAATTTGTAAAATCCACAACCAACCAGGTTGAGCATCAGAAACATGACAAAACTCCCTCTCAGATGCCCTGACATGGGCCCAGCCTGCAAGAGCCTGGACCAAGTGCCACCCTGTGCCAATGACATTTGGGAGGACATGGGGAAGTTAAAGCTAAAAGGAAGAAACCTGATGATTTTATTTATTAAAAATTAAAAGGGAATAAAGCAATCAGGACAGATTCCTCTGCCCTGAGGCACATCCGTGGATTGCTGTTTCTTCGGGGTAAGAATCAGAATGTTACAGCTTGTGTTCTTGACAAGAGAAAACCTTCATTTTAAAGAGACAGCTTAGGATAGAAACTGTCTCCTGTGAAGGGCAAAGGAAGGCTGCTCTCAGGGTGGAGTCTGTGCTCCTGCAGTCCGTGCACGGAGTCACTCACACGCTCTGCGAGTTCTCACTGTTGCTTAGTCTGCAAACCCAGTGCTCAGACTGAAGCCAGAACAGATGACTTAAAGGAGTGTCTTGATTGGAAAGGGGAAGGCTTAAATTTTCATATGTCAAATCCTTGTCTTGTTCCCTTTCAAAGTTCAGCATTGTTTGTCCTCCCTCCTCTGTTCACTTCAGGTTTGCCTGGACGTTCCTTGTGCATAAAAATGGTTCCCTCAAGAAGATGTTGCATCCAAGAGTGATTTGGATGGTTGTCTGCATTTGAGTTGTAACACGGAGATGTGCTGGAATCACCAGGCTCAGACACCCCCCTAAAGATCCCACAAAGCTGCAGTGCTGAGATCATGGAATCATGGAATGGTCTGGGTCGGGAGGAACCTTAAACTCACCCAGTGCCACCCCCTGCCATGGACAGGGACACATTCCACTAGCCCAGGTTGCTCAGAGCTCTGTCCAACCTGGCCTTGGACACTTCCAGGGATGGGGTTTCCTTCCTGATGATCCCAAAAGCTGTGCCAAGGAATCCCTAACTGAGCAGGCAAGTGGGGGATCAACCCTGACCTCTCTGAGAGAAGAAAGCAACCAACAATTTAACCTCTCAAAAGGTCCAGAAAAATGACAAGGTAATTTAAACCCTACAAGGCTGTGAGTCTCTAACCCTGCAGTCTTTACAGTATTTCTGGTTTCAGCTGAGCTGCCTTTTTTATGCACCCAAGGTCAGCTAAAGCTTTGCCTCTGAAAGCACTGGAAGTAACCTTTCAGGCTCAGGAGGAATCCACTTTATGGTGGGTAGCACCTATTCCACTCCCAGACCACTTTTACTGTTGAAGTGCTGGGACCTCAGTGCAACCAACGCCACAGAAAACGGATCTTTCCAGCACAGGAGGTGCAGAAACACGGCCTGTTGGAACGCTCAAGGATTTCTGCATTCCCCAGCCACACAGAACTGCTGCTCAGACTCTTGCCTCAGGCAGGAGCTCTGTCCTTAAAATAGGGGATGGGATGAGGATGGATTCTGGGCTTCAGGAACCTGCTTTGCCCTGTGCTTGCACAGGGGATTGTCCTTGGGAGCTGAACCAGGAGCAAGAGGAGACACACTGAAACTTAACAGCTTAAAAGTTGTGTAACAGTGAGCGAGGGAAACTCCCAGAGCAGGTCACAGACCCCACACACAGACCCTGAGTGATTCCCTTCCCATCTAAACCACAATTCCTGTCACTACATCTCTGAATATTGTCCTTTTTACACTTATCCCAGTTCACCCAGAAACAGCAACAACCGGAACAAGCTCATTAAATGAATCACAAGCCAAAATATTTTGTTTTCTGCCTAACCTGAGAAAAGCCAGAGGGAAATTCTCCTTGTATTTCCTTGTCCCCAACAGAGCCCAAGTGCTGCAAGGTTGTAAAGAGGAGGTTTGGATTCAGACCCAGCTGATCCTCCTCCAACCCTGACACCAACATTCACCCAAACCACTCATCCCACCAGCGAACCCTGTTCTTACAGAGAACATGGGAACAGCAACAAAAACACTCCACTGAAATATTTCTGCCTGGAAAGCAATTAGAGATTTCTATTTTTATAAACACAAATCACTGTTGAATAAACAATATAACTCACTAATGCCAGCAAAGTTTTATAATAAAGTGAGATTCTATGCTGCAGAATGAATTGTGTTGTTACTGTTGGATATAATATTTGAAGAATCATAAAGGCTAATGATGCACATGGGGACCAACTGCAGCAGCACGTTTTCAGGAATAAAAAGGAATAAAAATATACATCTTTTTAAAAACACTGGAATATCTGCAACCCTGGCCTGCCACTGAAATTGGCTTTGTGAAATTCAAAATATCATTCCCTGACAGACATTTCAAACCAGCATCATTAGGAGCTACCCATAAAAATCAGGCAAGCATGTTTTTCTAATTAGTTCTTTAAACCTTCCAACCAAATTAAGGAAAAAAAATCTCAATTCTGCTACAAAAATGTCTGACCCAAACCAGTTGTGCAGAATCAAAGAATTGTGGAATGGTTTGGGTTGAAAGGACCTTAAAGACCACTCAGTTCCAACCCCCTGCCATGGGCAGGACACCTTCCACTACAATTTATTCCTGTCTCTGACATGAGGCTCCAGCAGCCACCCAGTCCAGCCCAACTCAATCCATTCCAACACAACCCAATCCATTCTAACCCAATCCATCCCAACCCATCAGAACCCAACCCAATCCATCCCAACCCAATCCAGCCCAGCCCAACCCAACCTAATTCATCTCA
>VZRE01011596.1:10483-98307 GCA_013396775.1 Cephalopterus ornatus
GGGGGGGGGGGGGGGGGGGAGGATAAAAAAGGCCGCTCGGCAGCGGCTCGGATGCGCAGGGAGGCGGCAGGTGGGGATGTGGGAGGAAATGAGCTGCGGGAGCAGCGCGGGCGCCAGTTCCGGAGATGGATGGAGGGAAGGATGGAGGGATGGAGACCTGGCGCACACACAGCCCGCCTTGGCACCGGGAAGGGCTCTCTGTAACCCGGCAGCTCGCACACCTGCTGTGGGCTGAGAGCAGCCAGACCGGGGAAGGGTTTGAGAGACCATCTGTGACAACCTGCTGTGTGTTGCATTCCGATGGTTTGCGATTGTTAAAGAAGGCAGTGTATACGACCTGCTGTGGTATCTGTAAATTGAATGTGTATCTTGCTTGTGTGCTGATTCATAACTTCAATACTGTGGGAAAAAAAATTAACCCTCCTGAAGAACCTTTGAAAGTTCCATAGTTAAAACCATGATGCAGAATGTAAAAGTTCTTTATCAATTAAAAACCTACGAATATGTAAAGCAAATATTGCTTTCAAAATACCTGTCTCGTTTGGGGAATGGGGAGAGGTGAGGTGGTTGTATTGTAGAACAGAATGGTTCTCTCTTCAAATGGGTGTAGCAAAAATAGGTTAGGTTACGTTTTTATCACCCAAGATTGGTTAAACGGGGTGGGAGAGAGCAAATGGTAGACCATAAAAGAATGTAAATCTTGTAAAAAAAAAAAAACCGCCCCGTTCAATTCAGTCCCTCTCATTAGCATTCTGTATTTCACATACATGCACTTACCATGATTTTAAATCAGTTTGGTGCCTGCCCAGTGGCTCTGGTGGGTGCAGCGCCTGCAGGTGCAGCACAGCTGCTTCTGGCAACTGTTCAATCCCTGGTGAGCTCAAGCAGGAATAATATCCTGGCTCCAGGAAGGCCTGCTCCAAAGAAAGGATGAGGCAAACACAGAAACTATTCCTTGAAGAAGGAGGATATGAAATGGTGCAGAGGAGGAGAGCCCTGGTGTCGAGGTGGTGCCTTGCTCGGGGATGTGCTGTTTGGGGTGGAACTGGAGCAAAAACCTGGCGCTCTGCCTGGAAAACAAAGGCAACTCTGATGTGTTTGAAAGCCTGTGGTTTAACAATGGTGATAATCCTCGCTTTGCAGAGCATTGCCGAGGTGTTCCGATGTTTTATTTGTATGGAGAAGCTGCGGGATGCCCGCCTGTGCCCTCACTGCTCCAAGCTGTGCTGCTTCAGCTGCATCCGGGTGAGTTCGCTTCTCACAGCTTATTTTTGCAAATGTATGAGCTGAAAACCGGCTGATCTTGTGAGAACGTTCTTGTTCCTTTTCCTGGAGTTCCAAGGATTCCTTTTCCCTCCTCTGTGCTCCTCAGTTTCCCTTTCAAACACTTCTATAACACCCTGAGGAAAAACTAGGCGGGCTGTGCGTTGCGTTCCGTGGTGCTAATTATAGGGACCATCTGGAAGAAGTGCTGCTAAGGAAGAGACACACAATGATTCCTTCTTTAGCATCTCCTGAGAGTCTGTGTGGAAGGCAAAAGTTGGGACAGGAGTCAGATGCTGACTTTGCATCTGGGAAAGTCATAACATCACCTCTTGTATCCCAGAGATGGTTTATAGTGCTCATCGGACCAGTGTGATGTGATCAGAGGGGGCTAAATCTTTCTCAGAGGAGTCTGGAGCAGCACCAGAATCTCAGTTAATTTAAGGTGATGTTTACCAAAGTATAACACCTCATTTGCAAACCAGCTGCAGTTATGTGTTTATGTAGCAGGAGAAGGTTCAGCTGAGGTTTCCAGCCCTCCGAGTAGTATTTCCAGAAACTGGAACAGACATTCATCCTTTGCTTTGAAAGCTCTGACAGGAACTGTAGGTGAAGGATTCGTGCTGCATATTAAGAGTGTTGGATGACATATTGTTGCTGGGTGGTGAGAGATTATTCATGAGAATCTTTAAATGTAGTAGTGAGCTGACAAATATAAGCCCATCAAGTGCTGAGCTCTTACACTTGTGAGTTGTAGTGGGCAGGTGAAGTTCTTTGCTCAGCTGTTTGCCTCTGGAGCTTTCTGGAAGAGAAACATTCACAGGTCCTTGTGGATTTGATCGTTGAACAGCAGGTATTTAACTGGCCTATAAATAGGGAGGAATAAGTTGCCTTGAAGACTAATTAGACTCTGAAAAATAGGCTTGTTGTACCTTCTGGTTTCCTCTGTTGAAGCATGCTCTTTAGTCTGAGGCTCCAGGAATCTGCCAAGTGGGTGGCTGCTAATGCAGTATTTGGTACCTCAGAATTCTCTATGTAATTTTAACTGAAGCATCTTTGACATCTAAAGAAAAGTGGTTGCTTGCTACTAAGGTACAAATAGCAGCTTCTTCCGTGATTAAGTGGTTGAACAGTTAAATCTGTTAAAGAAAGGAAAAAACAGAGGAAGACCATAATGAAAATAAGTGACTCTTAATTAATGATGGAATGTACTTTCCTGCAGTTCTTTTTTTTTTTTTTTACAATCTCTTTAAAAAGGCTTTTCCTCTTTTCATCGCAGCGTTGGCTGACTGAACAAAGAGCTCAGTGCCCTCATTGCAGGTAAGGTATTTTTAATATCAGGAATTGGCTGTACTGTCCTGTTAGGATTGATTTTATTTTTTATTTTTTTTCAGTGCAGGTTGCACCAAATTCATAAGCTTGATTACTTTTTTTCTTTTATGAGGCCTGGCTGCTGGTACTATACAAATTGGCCCAGATATAACACTTACTTTAAAATACATTCTAGTTTTGTGACAGGCTAAGCAAGGTCTTTGTTCTTCCCACATAACACTGCTGTTTTCAGTGCATGTAGTTAGTGTAATAAGAGTAACTAGATGGAATCCCCCTTAGAACTCTTTATATTTTTCTTGTAGGAGTCAGAGACCAGAAGCTTCACTTCTCGGACTGAACTGTGTCCCTTTTTTGTACTATAATTTGTGTGACATCAGGCAGCTGCTCTGTACGGCGCTGCGGGGTGGTTCATTGTGATTCCCACCTCTCCCCAACCCCCAAATGGGCAAATTGACTGAAAAATTTCTTTTTTTTTTTTTTTTGGCCTGTGACTCTTCTGCTAGCACAGAATTCACGTGAGTGCTTTTCCTTTATCTCCTGGTGCCACATGGTTCCTCCTCCTCTGCTGTGCCTCTTGCAGGGCCCCGCTGCAGCTCCGGGAGCTCGTCAACTGTCGCTGGGCAGAGGAGGTCACCCAGCAGCTCGACACCCTCCAGCTGTGCAACCTCAACAAGCATGAAGAGAATGAAAAGGACAAGTAAATGGAGCGTTCCTTGCATAAAGTGTTCTGTGGTTTGGCTTCCAGGAGTGGGGTTTTAGTTATCAGGGAACAACAAGCTGATAAGTTGCACTTGCTGGGAAGCAGAGTTGTGCTCGCTGTCGTTTCTGTCACGCTTCGGTGTCTTCGCCTAGAAAGTTGCTGTTTCTAGTTCTACTCAACACATTTAAAAGGAAAGATGTGGGAAACACGAAGGGCAGGAATACTTCTAAAGGCCCTCAACCCTTCTCAGTGACGAGATACCTGAAATAAGACTTATCTGGTTGCCTTGCTCATTTGGCAGTAAGTCCCAGTGAGACTGTGGGTGCTGCTTTGGTGTCTCAGCATGTAACAGCAGGGAAGCTGTTCTGAGCTGTCTTCTAGTCTTGAAAATGTAATTGATAAACCCAGTTTGAGAGCAAAGAAAATACATGAAGTCCGCCCAAAAAGCACTACTATTGCTCTGTCACGGTACTGCTGTTCATTCTCCTTCCTTGTCTTTGGAGCTTCCTGTATTTTCTGAGATGCTGTTTTCCTAGGAGCAACTGTCAGTGCTTTCTCAGCAGGCATTTCTCATGGTTTTATCCCATTCCTTGAGCTATTACATATTTAAGATTATGTTCTGGAGATCTGAAGGAGAAAAGTGTGAGAAGCAGCACTGGAAAATGGACAGGGACTAATCATATGTTCTTGTGCCTGCCTCCTTCCCAAGTTCCTGAATTCTGAGGGAGGGGAAAGGCAGAGACATGTATTTTGGGTCTGGTCTGTGCTTGGTTTATTGATTGATGCTGCTCCTGAAATTTTGAGAAATTACAAGCTCAGCTTGTCCAAAAAGCTTATGAGCCATTTCTGTGGTTACTTTAGGTAGTGTATGATTAGGATTTTAATAATGTATAGCATGAACTTCTAAAATTCTGAGCTTGATTCCATGCTGATATCCTTTATCTGCTGGGTAGAACTCCAATTTTAGTAAGGTACTTTCTATCTCTGTGAAGTGCTTCCTGAGAGAATACTAAAAGCCACATTTTTTTTACGAAAGGTTTTTACTGAATACAAGTGTTCTTCTTGCAAAAGATGTTTTGTGCTTTACTCTCAGTACTGTGTAGCAAAACGAGTGAAAACGTTAAATTGAGTTTGTAGAAAATTCACAGCTGTTTTCTGTTGCTGAAAAGTGTATTTTTTTGTTTTGTTTAAGGTGTGAAAATCATCATGAGAAGCTCAGTGTTTTCTGCTGGACCTGCAAGAAGTGCATCTGCCACCAGTGTGCACTTTGGGGAGGAATGGTGAGAGGACACTTGCTTATATACACACACCCTGAGGGGCTGCAAGCTTTGTGTTTGGCAGCAGCTTTGAAAAACCACAAATGCTGTGGAACTGTCGTTGTGGCTGTTGGATTGCCATGAAAATCCTGCAGTTGTATGTGTTGTTTATAATTTAATAACACTGGCTGTGAAACCTGATGCTTCCTGTTCATAATTAGAGAAGGAAATGGAATTTTTGCCAAAAGGAGCTCAGAATGACCTTACACAAATTCTATGGGGATGAGAGTTTTGTGGGCAAAGGAAAAAGTCTTGCTCAGAAAATACAGATAACATATTATTTAATTGTCCTGTAATCCTGAATATCTTCAAAGCTGTAGCACAGCTTTTTTCTTCATCACAGTGTTTTTCCTCACAGTGTTTATCCATTCAGTTGCACTTTTCCAGGAGAAGCAGCTGTTCCTGTTTGGAATACAAGTGGTTAACAGAGCTGCCTTTGTTTGGGAAGGGTGCTTTAATAATAAAAATAAAACTTCAGTCCTTATTGGATTTGTTAGAGGGTTGCACAGTGAATGAAGCAGTTTATTTTTGGAGGGCTGTTGAGACTCCAAATAAATCTTGACAGGAAGCTTTAATGGAATGAAAGCCAAATTCATGACTTCTTAAGGAGGGAAGTGAAAGACAGGCTTCCTACGTACAATCTGCTCTGGAACTTTTTCAGGATGAGTGATACACTCAGAGGCTTTCTTCCCCTCTCTTTCAGGAATTTAATAGGAGTGGAATAAAGTGAAAAAGAGATGCTTTATTATTCACCACCTCCTCCTCCCTGCCCCTTCTTCTCTTTGCGCAGCACGGGGGACACACTTTTAAGCCCCTGGCAGAAATCTACGAGCAGCACGTCACCAAAGTGAATGAGGAAGTGGCCAAGCTCAGGAGGAGACTCATGGAATTGATCAGTTTGGTGCAAGAAGTGGTAAGGAAGTTTGCCTGTGGTACTCCCTTGGCCAAGGATAGCTGAAAAGTGGGATATGGAAGTAATTAATACACCATGTCATGTTTGTGGTGTTTTCAGTACCTCTGAAAAGCTGTTGCTTCCATGAAAGTTGTGAGATTATCCCACAGGGAGATCTTTTTACTTGTTTGTTATACTCTTATGCAATGTGGAAAGGTCAAAACCAGAACTGAGAATATTCTGTAGTTTGCTAAGTTAGGTAACAGGGAATTTTTCTTTTGGGGTGTGCTGGTTAAAAGCTGGAGTTGCATGGTTCTTATACTTACAGAAGTGCAGTCTGCCATGCTAAACAGGTCTAAAAATGCTTTATTCTAACAGAGCTTGTTTTCCTTTCTTCAGAATAATAAACTGGAAGCATATTTGAGCCTCCAGGATGGGCTGTAGAGCAGCTCACCAGTTAGAGATTTGTTTGTGTACCTCCTCTTTCTTCCCTGTGGGGTAAATGTGTCAGACATCCAAATATCAACACGTTCAGCTTTGACAGTTTCAGTGGGAATTCCACAAATTCAGTGCAGTTTTTTATATCCCAGGAAGGCTTATTTTTATATTCTGCTGAATGCTGTCATATTTATAGTGTGTGGTCTTTGTGCAAATAAAATCAGGGGATTTTTTAACAAGTTTCTGTATGATTTTTGCCTATGCTGTTCAGGTTGTTGTTTGCTACATGCAGTGGTGGGTGAGCTCTGCTCCAGCCGAGATGTGACTGTTGTATCACCACTTGTGTTGGTAAAACATTGAGACTTTGTGGCCTTCACCTGCCAGGGAGAAGGAACTCTTTTTATCACATTATTCTTGTTACCACAAAGAACTTTTCTGTGCTGCCCAAGTTCCAGCAGAGAAACCGCTGGCTGCACTTTCAAATTTTGATATAAAGAATCCCCACATGACAAATCCCTGTGTAATGAGAAAACATTGCTCGGCTTCCCTGTTAACCTTTGGGCACCCACCAGAGGGCACGCTGCTGGATCCACTGAAATCATGGCTGTACCAGGAATATCCTGGAATGCAGCTCACTGAAAACCCGTTGTTTTATTCCAAACATTCAGACTTCAGCAGGACTGGGATTTATTTACTTGTCTTCTCCGTTGGGCTGGAGGGAGACTTAGGGATTTCTGGGATCTGAGAGAGTGGAGTCAATGTGCGAGTGGATGATTTCATAGATGGTTTTCCTGCCCCTGTTCCAGGAGAGGAACGTGGAGGCTGTGCGCAGTGCCAAGGACGAACGAGTGCGGGAGATCCGGAACGCCGTGGAGATGATGATTGCCAGGCTGGACACTCAGCTCAAGAACAAGCTTATTACTTTAATGGGTAGGGATTTTTGGCCTTTTTTAAGAGGAGGAGAAATAGGTTAACAATGTGTAAATCCACTGGGAAACTTTCCTTCCCCCAGGGAATGTGAGTCCTTACATACTTTATGGTGTTAAGTGTGTTAACTGCTGGCAGGAAACTTCCACCTCCAGCAAAGCCTTTGGTTAATTAAGCAGTTATTGTGATACAGTTCTAAGTTGTTGGACATAACCTGGTTATATTCTGTTACAAACTCCTCTATAATAACTTAGAGAACATTCCCATCTGGTTGGAAGATGTTTAGGACCTTTCCCCTAAAGTGGTTCCTTCACCATTATTTATGTTAGTCAAGGAGTCCATCTTTGTAATATGTACTCCTTTTAATGTAAAAACAAAAATCAGAAGTGCAGTCAAACCTGCTTTTTTTTTGTCCAAAAAGCACCCCCAAAACAACAAACCTGCTGTTTCTGGGACAGAATGTTTCGTTATTACCTTAACCTCAAGTGAGTTCTTCACTACAGCTCTAATTAAAACCCTAGACTTGCTTTTCAAATGCTTTCTCAATCAACCTTGGTATATTTAGAAATCCTTTAAGTGTGTTCTGGGGCAGGTCCAAGTGGGAAAAAAAAAAGAGAAGTGCAGTTTCTTAAAATCCAGTGAGTATGTGTTGTTTTTCTTTAAACATGTCTTTTCTTTAAACAGGTCAAAAGACATCACTTACTCAAGAAACTGAACTTCTGGAAACTCTGCTTCAAGAAGTAGAACATCAGGTGATTATCAGAAGAGATGGAATGTTGTGTTACATGGATCCCTCCTCAGCTGGCCTTTCTCATTTACTTATTTATTTTTAAACTATTAATTGATGGGTATTTCTCAAGGATACCTTTTCATTTAAGAGGCCTTAGTTTGCACAATCTCTTCTAAAAACACATTTATCTTCTAGGAATAATCAAAGGTGTTCTGTTGCTTGATAAACTAGTACAGGGATTAATAGCAATATTCTATAAAACTACACAGTTATATATGAAGTGGTTTAACCTAAGTGAAGAATGTAGTAGTTGTTGTAACTGTCATTGCAGAATTTCAAAAACAACAACCAAAACCTCCAAGCTCCATTTCACCTCCTGTTGTGGGTAAACTTTCTGAAGCTGTGACACGAGTGCCATTTATTTGTTTAAAAGCAAAAATGGTCAAAACTTTTATTTTCTACTGACCTAAGGATTTTTTTTCCTCCTTTTTCCCCCTGTAGTTACGATCCTGCAGTAAGAGCGAGCTGATATCTAAGAGCTCAGAGATCCTGATGATGTTCCAGCAGGTCCACAGGAAGCCCATGGCCTCCTTCGTCACCACTCCTGTCCCCCCAGACTTCACCAGGTCAGTGGTGCACTTCTGTCCTGTTGTAGTCTGAGCTTGGCAACCCTCTCATAAAGGTTTGTGTTGCCTGTTAAAATCATGTTTAAAAGTACCTTACAGCAGAGTATCTGCTTAACTTATTCCTCCTGGTAACCTGTGCTGCAAGTAGGCTTTTCTGTTCCAGCAGGGCTTATTTTGTCTGTAGTCCCTGCTGGGGACTCAGGACAGTGGGTTCCAGCTCTTTTTTTTTTTTTCCCTCTTTTACACTTAGTTTACTGGTTTGTCCCTTTTTTTTTTTTTTCCTCTTATTATGAGGTCACTCAGTATATAATTGCAAGGCTCTCCTGAGATGCCTCTGCAGGTCACCTTAATTCAGAATATCCAGCCAAAATCACTTCATAGCACAGTTCTTCATGAGAAGAGAGCTGCTGGTGCTGGGTTCTGAGGGAGCCTGTGCAGTTTAGGCTGCCTGAAAAATACCTTAAAAAAAATTGAAAGTAAGACAAGTCTCAGTAATTAGAGAAATCAATTCGACTTGGTCATGATTTAACTCTGAATGTTCATTTTTTAATGGCACCAACGTGGTCTGTAACAAACTTTAGATGCTGTGCTTTCAGCCACCAACAGTTTCATCCTTTCTAGAGCTTCCAGGGAGTCTTACATTAAAAATTCACCTTATTAAGAGATTATTAGCTATCACAGGTAAAAGGCCAAAACCTCTTAAATACTTTCGGTTGCTATAAATATTAGTTTTATTGTTGTGTGCTATCACATGGAGAGGTACTGGAGAGAAGGCTTATAGATGGAATTACACCACAATAACCCAGTGGCTCTGCTGACCTAAATCATCTAAAATGCTTCTGCAGATTCCAAAAATTGGGATTTTGAATGTCACGTTATTCCACTGCCATATATTTATTCCTTCCCCCGCAGTGAATTGGTTCCCGCCTATGACTCAACTACCTTTGTCTTGGAAAACTTCAGGTAAGAATTTATCTTAAATTACTGTGAATATTGGGAACCTTCTTCCATGTCTTCCCTCTATGAATAGTGTTATTTAAAACACAGAATAGCCTCTACACGAAACTGTTGGATCTTGGAATTCCATTAAAAATCTCTTGTTTGCCAGGTGAACGATCAACCCCAGCTAAGCTGCTTGCTCACCATAAAAGAAAATTACTTATTTTTCTTTTTAAAGCAAAATGGGACAATTTTACAAGGAGAGTACATAGATTTGGATGGGCACTTAGCTCACGTGCTGCTCCATGCTCCTGCAGCAAGAAGGATGGTTCTGGAATGGAACAGTAGAGGTGCTTGTGCAGCTCAAGGTCCCGGGGAGGGTTCTGCTTTGTCCCAAAATCAGGTTTTTCCTCCTTGCTCCGCAGCACGTTGCGCCAGCGAGCGGACCCCGTGTACAGCCCCCCCCTGCAAGTGTCAGGGCTCTGCTGGAGACTGAAGGTTTATCCGGTGAGTTATTCCTTCTGCTGGAGTTGGCACCCCATCCCAGACACTTCACCAGCATTCCCAGGCTTCTCCTGTCAGGAATCACCACTTCTCATGTTGTCCATAAAAAGCTGTAGGGGAAGAACATCTGAAGGTTGTAGAGTTGATCACCAACTGCTGGAGAATTCCCTCTCTGCCTCCGGCTCTCCAGCATGAACATTCTCACAACAGTTAACCTGGTTGATTTAAAAGCAATTAAGAATGGCTCTTACCAGTATGGCATAGGAATTTTAGTAGGTGTTTTTACCCAGTGTTTATTTGCAGATATCTCTTACAGAAAAGAGGTGTAGAAAAACTTACTTTATGTTCATGGACATCACTTACTGGGGAAGGTGGGAGGAGGACAAGGTGTTCACTGTGCATCCAGTTCTCAAACTGGACATTTAAAACGTGTGTAATGAACTAAAGTCCTTTCAGTGGGCTGAATATTGCAATTTCTGAAGCAGTAGCTTTGTCCATGTTGGAATGTTAACCCACAAGGTGGGATCTTTTTACAGTCCTGCTCAGCAGAAATAGGTGTTTGGTGGTGGAGCACCAGTTGTGTCTGTCAGTGATTTCTGGGGCATCCTCAGAGACCTGGCTCCATTTTTCACACCCACATCTGCCCCGAACTGTGTTCTTGCAGTGCAGAGATGGAAAGGTGTGTAGGTTATCAGTGAATTCAGGATTGGCTACGTGAGGTGTGCTGTCAGAAGGCATTAAAATCTATTTTTTCAATGGTAAGTTGAAATGTTCCTTCAACCTGGAGGATTCAAGTTGAGCCATTCTTCATCCTTGATCCAGGTGAGTGTGATGGAGGTTTTGGCTGTATTTTTTTCTTGATTTCTGGTGACTCTAATATTGTTTCTCAGTTAACTGATCTAACTTTTTCATGTTGCATGGGTTTTTTTCCCTGAAGAAATTTTCTCTTTTCTCAAAAATTAAGTAGCTTTGAATTGTGTCTGTGTGTAAAATATTTCAGAACTAATGCTTGACATGAAATAATGTTTTTCTGATACATTGACAAGTGCTTGCCTATTCAGACTTCCACTAAATCAAAGCCCTAAAGTGTTAATACAGTAATAAAAGTTTGACCTTGAGATCTATATCTGAGATACCAATACTACACTGTGGATGTGCTTCCAGGCGCAAACTCTTTTTAATTCATGTTACAGCAGGAGGTCGCTGAAGACTAAAAATCACAAGTGTAACATCCAGAGTAGATTCCTCCTGCAAATTCAGTGTTGATTGAAGCTGTTTTCTAAACTTTTCTAAACCTTCTCTCTCAAGGTGTCTTTTTTTTTTTTTTTTGTTCTTATTTTAATTAATTTCTCAATTTTATTTGAAGGATGGAAATGGAGTAGTAAGGGGCTACTACCTGTCTGTGTTCTTGGAGCTGTCTGCTGGATTGCCAGAGACATCCAAGTAAGTAAACCTGTAGTAAGAACAGACGTTGGGTATTTTTTCTATTGGTGTTTGCTGAGAGTGGCCTCAGGTTCTGTGGTGTTGCCAGGGACTGATGCAGAGCCCTCTTAGAAAGAATGGCGGGACTTCTGTTGTTCCCTGAGCTTTGAATTGCTCCCAGAAATAACTTAAAGTTGTTACTGAGTGTCATTCTCAAGATAAAAACAACTGATAAGAGTATGTGTTGCAGTGTCAGTCCCAGAGTTCACTCTGCTCCCTTTCGCCCCTTTCTTCCCCCTTGCCCTGTTTCTGTAAGTGTTCAGTAACATTTTAAGACTGTTCAGCTGGGCAGAGAAGCCCCTTGGGAAGTGCAGGTGTTAAACCTGCCCCATTCAGCAACCCTGACTCCTTTCTTTTGGCCCTGACCCCTGTGACCTTGCCTGTGCAGGTACGAGTACCGCGTGGAGATGGTTCACCAGTCCACCAACGACCCCACCAAAAACATCATCCGCGAGTTCGCCTCTGACTTTGAAGTTGGAGAATGTTGGGGCTACAACAGGTTCTTCCGCCTGGACCTGCTGGCCAACGAGGGCTACCTGAACAGGCAGAATGACACTGTGATCCTCAGGTGAGGGGACAGCTCTGGGGGGCTCAGTGTCACCTCTGCTGCTGAAACAGCAGATAATTAGGGAGTGGAATTTAAAATGTGCTTTGTCATAAATGGATGTCACTGTCAGCTGCTTCAGAGAAGGAAATGGGCCAAAGGTAGTTGAGGAAATCTGAAGTGTCTCTTGCTTTGAAGAGTAGCTGCTCCTGACTTTAATAAGTCAAGGAAAGAACCTTCACCCTCTAACCTTTAATAAGGGTTAGAGATCTGTGGCTAATGGAATTGAAGGAAAAGGGTGCTTTCCCCCACTCTTTAGAAACAGTTGTAGTGAGCACAGGAGAATAAAGAGAGTCTGTAAGTTAAGAGAACTGATGCAGTCACTAGGAACTGCTGTATTAGGACAAAATATAGGAGATTTATCCATCTGCTTCAGATGTTGTCTGTAGTGTGTGAATTTTGTTAGTGTTGGTTTGTGAGGAAACCAAAACCACCTCTCATGTAACTTCCTCTCCTGCTGCCAGTCAGGGTGTTCAGGACGCTGAGCACAGAAGCACCTGATGTCTCTTGAGTTTTCTGTTAAGTTTATTTCATCACTAGATTTTAGATTTTAAGATGCTCTTCTCCAGGGCTTTTTAGAGGAAGGGGGCGACACCAAAACACAGACCTAACAAAAACCCTCATAAAAACCTTTTCAAACGTTCCTTTGAAGGTTCCAAGTGCGCTCCCCAACCTTCTTCCAGAAGTGCAGAGATCAGCACTGGTACATTGCTCAGCTGGAGGCAGCTCAGACAAGTTATATCCAACAAATAAATAACCTTAAAGAGGTAAGTGGGATGTGTGTTGATGTAAAATCACCTTTAACTGACCAGTAATTACCTGGTTTAGATTATAATATTCATGTTTATCAGTTGTGTCTGTTGGGAGTTTGATATTTGTATTATTAAAATAGTATCAGTTCAAGTCACCAAAGTTATGGATTTGATGGTGATGCTCCGTTATTGTTTTCTCTGTTTATTTTTGTGCCTCCTTGTGATATTTCAGAGGCTTGCAATTGAACTGTCCCGGACCCAGAAGACACGAGGGGTTTCACCTCCAGACACTCATCTCAGTCCCCAGAACGATGATGGGTCAGAAACAAGGCCAAAGAAACCTGGCCAAAGCATTGAAGCTCTGCTGGAGAACTTCTCTGCTCCGGGATTAGCACGGGAGAGCAAGGAAGAGGAGGAGGAGAAGACCCATCATGAAGACTTGAATGTAGGAATTCTGTTTCCTGCCTTTTTGTTTGTAAAAAACAAAATGTAGGAATTCTGTTTCCTGCCTTTCTGTGATAGGACAGCAATAGAAACATAGGGGAACTCCTGAACTGTAAATTAGATTTATTGTCCTTGGTATCGAAATAGGAGCTGACACACTCGAGAGCTGTCAGTGAGAGTTGTTCCAAAACAGAGCTAATGGATCCCTCCGCAGAAAACTTCCCAAGTTCCAGCTTGAAAAATCCAGCTTTTCTGTTACAGCCTTTTACTGTGCTTTGAGCCCCTTCTGTGTGACAGTATGACCCTGGGGGGACAGTTTCTGTTCACAGCTTTTGGGGGATGCATCAAGGTGTGCAACCAACATGTTCCTTTATCAAAAAACTCCCTGTTTTCCCTGTAGCACGAGCTCTCAGACGGTGACCTGGATATAGACCTTGCTGGGGAGGATGAGGTGAACCACCTGGATGGCAGCAGCTCTTCAGCGAGTTCAACAGCAACCAGCAACACTGAAGAGAATGATATTGATGAAGAAACGATGTAAGTAACTTCAAATGCCTTTCAGATCATCGCCTTGTGTCCCAGGGAAATCATCCTAATTCTGTGGAAACTGGTTCATTTGCTGTATCCCAGCTGTGGGGCCGTGTGGGATTCCAGTGCTATGTGAGGGTTGGTTCCTACACTGGAAACAGCTCAGAGTTAACACTAAACAGTGAATTTTTGGTCAACTGGTTACTGTCTTCCTGATCTCGTCATTTATTTTAGTGTTGCACTTGTCTTTGACAAGTGATGATCTGTGAAGGTTCTTTCCCCAAACACTCTTGAGAAATGTTTCAGCACTGTAACAAGAGGTTTGGTATTGGGAAGTGCTGTAGCAGTAAGAGAGTGATAATAAGGACAGGTGCTTAAACTAGGGAATTCAAAACCCTTGGCTGAGCCAGTGTCAAATCCTGGAATCTTCATTAAAGCGTGAGAATGTGTTACAACACGTACAAATATAGAAGTTTGCAGGATCAGGTTTTGCAGTCTAGGTACTTGTGGCACTCTTGGCCTCTTACTTGAGTCAGTCTTTTCATTTCCACACTGTCACTGTTCAGTTTGTGCAGCTTGGAATGCAGAAAATACTAATTACAGCACTTTGGGTTGCTTCTTGAGGTTTGTTCCACAATGTTTAACAAGAGCTAATAGTTGTATTCTCCTCTTTCCTTCCTGATCGTGCTCCAAGGTCTGGAGAAAATGACGTGGAATACACCAGTACCATGGAGCTGGAAGAGGGAGATCTCGTGGAGGATGCAGCAGCTGCTGCTACTCCTGGAGCATCAGGTATGAAAAAAAAGACTTCAGAATTCCCATCTCTGCAAAACACTGCTGGATTCCTTCCCCTGTTCTCCTTAGAAGTGAAGCCAAGCTGCGTGTTCTGCAGGCATTTCTATTTTTGGAAATGGTGCATCATGTGGTTTGTGCTGATTATTGCAGTGTAGCAGAAACACTTGGTCAGTTCAATTAAAAAAAAGGGGGGGGAAAAAGTCTTCTGAATGTTCTGGTTTCAAAATGATGTATAAGTTTGGAGGGCAGCTCTGTGCCTGTCTGAAATTCCTTGTGTTCCCCTCAAAAGCAAACTGAGAAGCAATTTTGAGTGATATCTCTGTGACCTCGGAGTGTGTGACACATTCACCTGGGTTTTAGTGCCCTGCAAGACCTAAAGAGTGTGGAGGGAGTGAAGTAAAGAATCCTCACAAGTGAAGCAGAATTGCAATTTAAATGCAATATGAAAGTGTTGCAGCCTAGGGATGATTCCAGTCATAAGTTGGTAAGATTCTGAGGGAATCTGTTCTAGACTTTTACAAATTTAGTCTCACAGGTCAAACTACTTTCTCTGAAGACTTTTGCATCTTTTGAGAGCCTTGGCCACTGTGTGGTGGGAATGTCCCTCCTCGATTTAACTGGGGACACCCACACCACACCTAGAAAGTTCGTGCATGTCTTCAAAATAAATGCTCTTTGTATTGATGAGTTAACAAATCTATTTATTAAGAGACTTACATTAAAGGTATGAAGTGAAGCACTTCCTCCCTCCTCCCTGTGCTTTTTATCTTAAACTGATCATATCTGATTGCTTTCAGAACCCGTAAATCCGTGAAATACCGATGTCTTATTAAGTTTCGTGGAATGTTTTCATTCTTAATCTGCTTGGATAACCCTGTCTCTTTGTTTTGCCCAGGGAATAATGCATCCCTGTGTCCCACACATTCCCATTCTTTCTGTTTCCCTTCTTTAGGTACCAGCCACAGCTACACCAGTGCCAGTGGGAGACCTTCCCGGCGGGGAGCCAGTGCCCTGGGCTCCACAGCCAGCAGCAGTTTGCTGGATATAGATCCCTTAATTTTAATCCACTTGCTGGATCTGAAAGACAGGAATGGTATGGAAAACCTTTGGGGCCTTCAGCCACGTCCTCCTGCCTCTCTTCTGCAGAACAGAGGTAACTACATCGTGCGTCAGATGATTTCACTCCAGCCTGGAAATGTCTCAGAGTGCAGTGGGAGGTGACTGGAAGGGCCTTTTCTGGAGCAGCAGCTCTTTGCTGAGGCAGCAGTTCCACCTCTGCCTGCACACATTTGGTACCCAGAGTGGCTGGGAGTACTTGGAGAATGGAGTAAACTACAAAAATAACTCCTGGAGTTTACTTCTGCCTGAGAAAGGCAATTGGAAGCAGAAAGATGTGTGCAGTTGTAAGGCTGGAGGAGCACGTGTGAGTGCTTGTGGAAGAGGAATGGATCAAAATGTCAGGAGCCAAAAATAGTGATGGCATTTGAATAATTGAAGACTTTGAAGGGTGTTTGTGGTTCATTTAACCAAAAACAGCATTTAACTCCCTGTGCAGCAGAGGCAGGAGAGCTGGGAATCTGTGCCCAGGGCTGGGCCTGGAGGCTGCTCGTTCCCCTGGCTTTGATAGTGAAGAATTAAAACTAAATCAAACCTCAATAATACATTTATCGTGTTTAACACTTGAAGCTGCTGCCCCACCACCACAGCATCTCATCTCAGGTCATTCTGAAACAACCTTTGGTGACTCCCTAGAACAGGAGAGAAGTAATGGTACCTTGGCTACAAATAATGCTTGGTATTGATGTCAATGAATGTAAAAGCTGGCTGAAACCCTTTTTGTTCCTTTGGTTTTGTTCCTTTGTCATTAGCTTTTTAAATGTAGTTACATAAACAGCCATGAATTTTCAGTGGATGTAGCCCATACTTCCAAAAACAGAAGCCACTTCCATAAGGATGAAAAAGAGGGGAGAGCAGCACATGAACTGTGAGTCTCAGCTCTGGTTTGCCTGGGAAAAGCCCTGGACAAAAGGAGTTCAGGGGAGGGCTTTGCACTTTGTGCTGTGCCACTGGAGCAGGGGGAAGCTCTCCTGTTGTGCTGAGTGGCCTCCTGGTCATCTTTAGCTACTGGTTACACAGCCAAAATCACCTGTTTTGTGGAGGGTCCCTTGAGGTTTGAGTGTTCCCAGAGCTTATTCAGGCTGGTCAGTGAAGAGAAAGCTGCTGTTGCATTTGGAGTTTGCCAGACTTCGCCTCCTGGGGTGAAGGCTTCTAAGAGCCACTTGGCTTCAGGGTGTGGAACAGCTGAACTTGCAGTGAAACACTCACAGAACTTACACCACGTCACACAAACATCCAGGTTGATCTAATTCCAGCTGAGCAGCACAGAGGCTTATTCAGGTATTAGCTGCTTGACCTGATCCTCTACTTGGAGGTACTTAAGGGAGTTCCTTCCCTAGTTCCTGATTTCTTTGAGTTCTCTCTGTGTTGTTCACATATGAGAATTTTATACGGACAGTCAACAGTTTTTCTAAAAACATGTAACGAACTTGGCATGAACTGGCAGCCTGGTTGGTGAACTCAGGCAATGTAGATCAGTAGCTCAGGTGTCACCAGAATTCCTGCAGCAGTACTGAAAGCCTGGTTTCTTCCAGAGAGCTGGTTTTGGGGCCTTCTCCCATCACAAGAACAAACCCTTGCTGTCCCAGTAGCTGTGCGGTGCCTTGCAACCTCAGTACGGTGCCACAGCAGGACAGACGAGTATCTGTGTGCCCCTCCTTTTTACAGCAGTGCAAAACAGCTGTTAAAAATTGATATCTGTGTTTATTTGAGAGTGGTTTTACTCACCTGCTGTGGTCTCTGACTTTTCCCTTGGTGAAGCCTCATCCTATTCCCTGAAGGAGCGGGACCAGCGGCGGCACCAGGCCATGTGGCGAGTGCCGCCCGACCTGAAGATGCTGAAGAGGCTGAAAACCCAGATGGCTGAAGTCAGAAGCAAAATGTCAGATGTGAAGAACCAGCTGTCTGAAGTGAGGAGCAGCAATGCTGGCTCTGGTGAGGGACAGCCCAGCTTCTTCTCCATCGAGCAGGGGGCTCTGGCTGCCTGTGGGACCGACAGCTGCAGCAAACTGCAGGAAATAGGGATGGAACTGCTGACAAAGTCTTCAGTCACCAGTTGTTACATAAGGAATTGTAAGTGCATGGAAAAGGGGGGATTTAAATGTCACCCTTGCAGGTGGTTTATACATCCCAGCATCTGAAAATAGGCCTTGTGTGTAGTTCCTCATTCTCAGGTTCTGCTGTAAGCACCAGAAATGTGACCCTGCCCTGCCTTTGAGGAAGTCAATGTCACTGAAACTGAGTCCAGCCCTTCACTATAAAAGCACTCAAACTTTATTCCACAACCAGTGACACGCCTGATGCAGTGACAACGTTCTGAGGCTTAACCCAGTGTCAGGCTGATGCAGGATGAGGGTCACTCCCTGGGCACTGCTCTGTGTCTGGCCCAGCTGTGAATTTGAGGCTGTTGCATGGTGCTTGCCAGGGAACAAATGAAACACACTTGCTGTACTTACTAACTTGAAATCTTCCTAAAATCCCAAGTAAGCCAGGATTTGGGTTTGGATCTCTCTATCCTTTATACTCTGATGCTGAAGGAGTGTGGATGGAGCTTTGTGAAGGATGCCTTAGTGTAAAGCCAGTGAACATGACTTGAATGCTCTTGGCCACATCCATAGTCAGCCAAGCTTCCCTCTAGGCCAGGTCTTGGACAGGAAGGGCGTGGAAGGAGTTTTGTGCAGGATTGGGACTTAATGAGCAATGAGAATAATGTGGAGCTTCACTTAGGCACAAGGCCAGGATCCTGCAGTGGTTTGACTGAACACTTGTCACATCTTAAAACTATTCTTGCAGCTGCCAGTAAGAAAAGCAGCTCAGCAAAGCCCCTTCGCTCTGGAGCAGCAGGAAGTCTGTCCCTGAGGAGAGCCATGGACTGTGGGGATGTGAATCCACGCGGGAAGGGAGACACTCAGACTCCTGAAGGTAACCCAGGCCACTGGTCCTTGTGTGACAGGGCACAGCTTGGCGTCTGTTGTAGGTCTTTTATTTGGCATTGGGAGTTTCCCAGAAACTTGACTGGATCCTTTCCCAAATGTAGTGAATGTTCCTGTACATTTTGGGAGCTGATCTGGGAAGCAGGGCCTTGCAGTGGGCATAAATAGGTGTGTTAGGTGTTACTTTTGGTCTCAATGAAGATGTTTCAGGGAAAATCCTGGATCAAAAAGTACTGACCCAGGTTTAAATTGTGGTTTGACTTAAAGGGAACTCGAGCGATCCCATGGATGGGGGGGGCTCTAGGAGTTGTACGATGGTGCTGCTCCTGAGTTTGGCGAAGCCAGGGCTTCGCTTCCTTGAGTGGAAATGCGGGAACACTGACACAGGAACGGGTGTTTTGCCCCTCTCAGGTGTTCAGAGAGGGAATGGAGAGTCACAGCTGTGCTCTCTGCCCAGGTGGCCTGGGGAGCTCCAAGCTGGGCAGTCGGCACCGGGCCCTGGCCGCTGCGGCCGAGGCGCTGCCGAAGGAGGACAGGCCCTGTGAGGGCTCGGATTCCGACGTGGGAGTTTCTGCCTTGACTGGCTTGGCTGCTGTGGAGAAGACCAGAAAAGTTGGTGCTCTGGGGTAAAGGTTTTATTCTTCTTTCCTCTTGTTATCTCCTCCCCCACCTTCCCTTGATCTACAAAAAACTCCACAATCTACTAAAACCAGGTGCTTGTAGCATGAAAGGGAAATTACTTTGAAGTTTACTTGCTTGCTGCTGTTCCCTCTGGACATCAATTTTTGGGTTTATAACTAGGTTACAAGTTGTCTTTTCTTTTTTTCTTTCTTTTTAATTTTTTTCTGTTATTTTGATCAGCTGTGGCTGGTGCCTGACACTTGGATTTGAAAGGCGTCCCAGTCTGTTTTCCCAGTGTTCCATGCAAAATATCCTCTGACTGAGATTTAATCACTTTTGATTTCCTTGTTTTAAAATGATGTTTTTCACTGTGACTCTATTTTTCGGCTGTTTCATGATAATTCCCTGTTGGGCAACTAAACAAAGGGCAATGGAGTGCTCAGGTTATTTCTTTCTAAGTAGCTAAAGTCACCTTTTTTTGAAAAAAAGCTGGAAAAGTTTGAGCAATGACTTTTTTCAAGATTTTAAATATTTCTAAATCCATCCAAGCTGGGAGTTTAAGTGGGTATGCAGGAGATTTAAGCAATGAGTAAAACTAGATGCGGCACTAAAAGGATTTGTTTCTCTGAATTCAAGCTGAATTTCTAATGGGGAGTTTCGCCTTTCTCCCGAATTCTTCCTCAAGCTCAAACTCCAAGGGCTGTCGGGCCGAAGGAGCGCAGGCAGGAGGTCTGGAGAACAGCTCTGAGCCTGGGGAGCTGCAGGGAATGGTCTCAGAAGGCAGCTCTGCAGGGCCGGAGGAAGGTAACGGGGTTGCCGGGGGGGGCGGGTGCAGCGTGGCAGCGCTTGGGGCTCTGCTGAGCCGCCTCTGCACTGGGACCTCGAGGGGGAAAGAAAGAGAGGAAAACCTCCCAAAGCCAACAGGCCCCAAAACCTGCTTTCACGGCTGTTGAACTTCGCTGTAACGTTTGGCAGCTGTGGAATAAACGTGAACGAGGAGAGGAGATGTGTGTCCTTGCTGTGTGTGGAGGAACGGGGGTGTCACGGAGCAGCAGATGTGGGGCCACCTCCCTCTGTGCACAACCAGCTGCTTTTTGTATCTCTTGTTATGTCTCCAGGTCTTTGCTTTGGTGTCCAGTCCAGTGGCCTTGAAAAGAATTTCTTATCTAATTAAAACAGTGGTCAGTGACCTTGGCTTTTAAGTCTCCTGCCTTCAGGGACAAACCCCCCTGGTCACTTCCTCCACGTCCTCACTCCAACCTCTCCAGCACTTCATTCCTGCTGGGTGTTGTGGTATATAAGCCAGTCTCCTTAGAGACCTGAAGGAAACTTTTCCCCCTCCCTTCCTGCATCCTTTCCACGCTGGAAAAAAATAATATTGCCTTTTTTTTTTTTCCTTTCTTTTTTGAAAGACCACGTAGAAGAGTTTTTCTTATCTTGCTAAAACTCTCCTGCCTTCCACCCCTGCACTAATTTGAATTTCAATGACTGGATTGTAGCTCAAAGCCTATATTAAGGTGCCAGCATCCATCTCGAGCCGCAGTGTGTGCAGGATCGTGTGGGAGTTGGCATTTGCAGAAGGTCTCTCAGTGACAAAACTGAATTTCTGCTCTTAGTCACTGCAGCGTGATCGTGATGCAGCTCTGCTCCTGGGGCAGGCAGCCCAATAGGAAAGCGCTTCAAACCCTCAAATACTTCATTGTTAAAAACCCCAGGAAGCAAATATTACGATTCTGTTCTCCTTTCAGAGGAAAAGCTGCCGTAGAATTGACCCCTCACTTGACTTTTTCTTAGCAATGAGTGTTGTCTCTTAAGAAGTAAGAAAGTGTCTCCCCACCCTGAACTGCCCAGTGCACACCCAAGGTCTGGCACAGCCAAAGCCACCACCTTGATGGCACCAAGGGCTGTGGTTCTGCTGTGAGGGGACATTTGTTGTGTGTTACTCAAATGCAGTGTTACTCGAAGGCTCTGGCGGGTCCATCTGCCCCCACGGGTTGTGTTCCCTCTTGGCTGTTCCAAAAGCAACTTTAATTTTTTAAATTACAGCTGGAGGGGAAGGAGCTGTGCACTCCTGGGCTTGGGCTCAGCTGGTGGCACATGGGAACTGCTCCTCTGGAGTGGAGCTGCCCAGCAAAATCCAGCCATGATCCATGCTGGTACTGCTGCTCTGGGAAGCACGTGGAGCTCTCAGTCAATCTCCTGCCAGCCCTTGGGATTTGAGATTGGGAGCTCTTCCATGTGAAAAAGTTTGATAACTGAGCTGCACGGATCTCACCATCCTCTTTGCCCAGGGTGTGTTTCTGGTGTCTCTTGCAGCTGGGGTGTGCCAGAAGCATGTCCTCCATCTCCTGCCGGGAATGAGCAGCGACAGTGACATCGAATGTGACACGGAGAACGAGGAGCAGGAGGAGGCCGCCTCGCCCTCAGAGGTGTTCAACCAGGCCTTCTCTGTCCAGCCCTCAACTGAAGGTAGCGTGGATATTCCAAGCCCCCCGTCCCAAGCACACTCCCACACGGCTGTGGGATACAGATCCCGGGGGAGTGTTGTGGAGGTGTTAAAGCTCAAGCAAGTTACAGTAAGACTTGGAACTCCTCTCGTGGGATCCCAATTAACACAGATCAAAACAGGAAAGGGAAACTCTTCCTAGCCTTGAGAAGTCAGTTTAGGTGAGTCTCCTGGGGAAGGGTTGGAAAACCCACAGCGCCAGTTCCGAGTTGGAACTCCCTGTGTGCCAGCACTGGCACTGTAAGTAGGCTAATTCCAGGGAGGTAACTACTGCCTTAGACATGGATTTGCATCTTAATTGGCAGGAATGAGCTTGGAGCAGTTTAGTGGAGTTTCAGAAACTTGTCTCATTTTTGGTGTAAAAGCTTTAACTTCCAATCGAATGGATCAAAGCTGGGAGGCTGCAGCTGCCCCGGGGTGAAGTTTGGGCTGAGTCAGGGGAGGGGAGGGAGCACTCACCGGCTGTTCTGCTGCCCCTCTGGTGAAGGTGACTGGGCTTTGCTGGTGTTTCTCCCTCAGAACACTCCTCGGTGTTACCGGATGGCGACCAAGTCAGTTCTGATGACCTCAGCTTTGTCCCTGGAGACGACACCACCAGGTAACGGGGATGGTTCTCCTTGGCCAGCCCTGGGGCTGCACCTTCCCTGTGCTGCTCCAGGAGCTGTGGCCATGGAGCCAACACTCCTCCTGCTGTGGGTGTTGGTGCAGTCTGATCCCTGTGTTTGGCAGCACTGGGGGGAGGCCATGGCTGCCCTGCCCCCCTGAGCTCCATCAGGGAATGAGGAGTCTGGGAATGAGGGAGGGCAGGCTGAGTTCTGAACGCTTCTGTAATCAGCACAAAAATTGATTGGGTTGAGGCAGCTGACATGAAGTTTTGACTCCTAAGATTGTGTTTGCTTGAAGCCTTAAAGCTGCCCCAGCAGGAGGTTTTTCAGTGGAATCTCTTTGTCTGGAGCAGGTAGAGTGTGGGCTTGGGGCCTGAAGACCCACCACTGCATCCCTGGGGAGAGGGGTGTGCATTCCCTGGAGCTGAGCCCGAGGCTGCTGTCGATGGCTGTGTGTGCTCTCCATTCTGTGGTTCTTCTGCCTTTGTCTTAAACCTGTCTCTGGGGCACAACGACCTTGGAAGGCCTTGCACTACAGCTTGCATTCCTGCTGGCTCTGCCAGCCTCACGTGCTCTGAGGAACTGTTGGGAAGGTGCTGAGCAGTGTGCTGGGGAGTGTGTCCTGCTGGAATGACCACGAGTGTGGGACTGTCCTCATTTTAACCCCAGGGGCCCGGCCGTGGCTCCGGAGCTGGGGTGGAACAGGTGCCACATGAGGTGTTTTCCCCGGTCGGTGACGTGGACCAACCGCACCCATTGCCAAACTTTTTGCCACTGTTCGTTGCATTTTGAGCTGCTCAACTACTTGTGAAGCCCCTCTGGGAGCTGATCCCTGGTTAGTGACAAAGCATGAGGCCCTGTGAGTACCCGGTGTTGTCCTTGTCCTGCTGCCCGTGCCCTGTGTCCATGTGAATGTGCCGCCGTGGCCGTGCTGTACAATTTAGTTTAAAACTGTTTGCACTTTGTTAATAAAATTGAATGTTGAAACCTGAGATGGAGTTCTGGATGTTTGAGTGTGGGTGAGTGAGGTGGTGGGGGCTGTCAACGTCCGAGCACAGGGCTCATGGGAGGACTTCCCCCTGTCATTCTCCCTGTCACTTTTTTCCTTAATTATTCAATGAAAAGCACTTAAACCCCTCTGGGATTTTTAAAGCTGTATTTGTAAAGTCAGACCAAATGCTTAAATCTTGATTCAAAAAGGCATTGAGGAGAACCCACAGTTTACCCAGCTTGGTTTGTGTTTCTCAGCTGCAGAGGGAGCACAGCCTGTTCCAGGGCCAGGCCCCTCTCTGCTGGTGGTTGTGGGGGCCCGGGGTGTGCGGGGCTGCCTGTGCTTCACTGCCCTCAGCTCAAGTGGTGTCCTCACAGAGCTCTGCCGCTTCAGCACTTGCACAGGGTTTGCTCTGGGTAAGAGGCAAAGGAACTGAAGGAACTGAGTGATCGGGCACAGGGGCTGTGTCCTGCCTTTTTGAGGGGCCAGAGAGGAGCTGGTGATTTGCCCACCTTATGGAGAACTTACTTGTGGAGCTGGTTTGTGAAGAAGAAGTGGGGAAAGGGGCTTGGGAGATTTATTTATCTACTTGGACTGTGCCATCACAGCCTTTTGGGCTGTGAAACAGCAGAGCTGGGCTGTGCTGGGCCCTGGGCAACCCCATGGAGCCAGAGCTCAACAGAGCCAGCTGCTGTTACGTATCACACAATGGAAACCCCTTCCACCACAGTAAACACAGTGAGGCTGCTGTCTTTGTTAGCTCTTAAATAACCAGACTACCTGAAGTGTGGTTTAAATTACTGTTTTATTAAGATATTGGTAAAACAGTTTTTCCTGTATAAACAGCTTTCATAAATAAAATATGGATGACTAATACATGGTTATAACTAAACTCGCAGGTGAACTGTAGAACAAGGTTGCAAATGGAAAAGTCCCAACACTGGTACATGATTAGCTTTAATTTATTTGCTTCAGAAAGAACATGTTTCGTGAACAAGGTACTACAGAAAGGTCAACAGGAGCACCCAGGAGCTGACACCACGCCTGGCTGGCCACGAGCAGCAGCACTGGGGGTGAGCTCAGCCACTTCCCCTGTCCTTGTCCAGAGGTGTCTTCTAGAGGGAAGGAGAGGAAAAACCGGACACGAGGCGAGTGCGATGTACAGGAGGTGTAGGAGACCCCGCACAGGAGGTGTAGGAGGCCCTGACAGGTGGGGTTGTTTCTCTTTAGCTCTAATGCTGGCAGGTGCCGTCGCCGAGTCGCGAGGGCTGGAGGAGGATACGGGCAGTGGAGCCAGAGGTCGCGTTAATGCTTCGTTATTTATTGCACGTGATACAAGGGTAGGGAGTTTTTGTTCCTGTTGCAGAAAGGGTGTGAATTAAAGAAAGATTGCCCTAAATTACAGCCATGAACAAAGCTGCAGTATCCCCTTGGATGGCTTTGTTTGTGTGACTGGTGGAGTAAACTGTGCTAAAACAGCCCCTAATTTAGACCAATCTTTCTCGTTTTGCTTTCCCGCAGAGCATTGCCGGGGTCGGGAGGATTCAGGGAGGAGAGGGTGGACCTGAACTACAGCAGCCATGTCTATACACAAACTCCTTGTGCCTCATCTGCCCGTGGGACAACGGTCTCACCGACACACAGTGTTCCAAAAACAGGCGGAGTTTCTACGATGATGCACCACCATAAACGTGGCAAAAGGTAAAGTCTGCTTTGACATTGTCCTTCAGCGGCACGACGCAACCCAACTCAGGTACCGGATGGTTTGAACTCGCAAGGACAATGGATGGCACTTCTAGGTAAAGAAAAGTTATATATACATGTGTTTCCACCCACCTTTAGTGCAAATCGAATGGGTTAACAGCTCCCTGCTCTGGTGCTATTCTGCTCTCTGCACCGCACACATTCCTCAGAGTTGCACATGGAAAAGTACACAGGAAACTACCGGGATCGCGGGAATCCCGCCAGTCCTCACAGTGAAGAGCTTACGAGCGAGGTTGGAGCGGCTTCAGGCAGAACAAGCCTGGAGCCCCCTCCTCAAAACCAACACAAACTGAAACACATAAAAAAAAAATCAAGTCATGTTTTCGCTGCTCCCTCCTGGTTCTGCCACCACGGTGACCACGCCAACCGGAACGGATGGGGTTGTGTCATATCTGGAAAGGGATACTTCAGCTCTTTATTGGAAAGATTCGTTATACAAATTTCACCACCACTAAAGATACACGATAAAAATACAAAACACAGGTCACAGACTGAATCTCAGTATCAACAGTTAATAAATACAATGAGATACTTCTCTAATAGCCTAAGGTTTTACACTGTCACCAGATAGACAATCAAAGTACGAGATACAGAACACTTAGATACCGTTAGAGAGGGATTATTGCTTACGTCAGCAAGCAGCAAATAAGGGCACAGGAGTTTGAACTGAAGAGAACTACTTCCTATCACCAGTGGCATTAAGAGAAAACACTGCATTTCACAAGCACTGCTTTTTGTCTAGTTGTAGAATCAAGAGCAGCATAATCAGACCAATAACCACTACTTTTAATATTATAGAACTTTAAAGGACTTACCTTACAAATGGTTCCTATCTACTCTATAAATATGCAGTTAGTGAAGAAATGAACACTTGCTCTATCTATACAATGGTTTTACCTGACCACACTGGAACTATGATGGTGGATTTTTTTCTCCTAGCAAGATAAATGGGATGAGTTGCAGAATTATCATTTATGAATCCACACCTAAAAAGCTAAATCCTTCCCAAAACAGCACACATGCAGTCCAGTGCTCTTCAACTGCTCCTGCAGACTGGGAAGAAGTTTTATCATCCATAATGGGTTTTCACTCTAAAGTTGTATCACACAAAGAATTGCACTTACACCACCTTTCTCTCCAGAACACGACAGTCAGCTAAAGATGGACTTTCAACGAGCCATTATTACTGTGAATAATTTAAAACAAAGGCACCACAGAGATGCCCCAGAGTTGCATATTTTACCATTTCATGGTTTCTCAAATTTCCTCAGTAAATCTGACTTGGAACATGAGCTGCAGCTGAAGAGAACATCGACAACAGCTAAGGCGGAATAAGATGACAGATAAGAGCCAATGATCCCGTAAGATTAAAACAAAGTCTGAAAAAGATCAAAGGAATCTAAAGCCACACTCCAACTCCTGGTTACTCACAAAGCCTTTTGCTGTTCATCAGATTGCTTTTAAAATAGTGCATCAAAGATAGAAGCAGCGGAAATTGGCAGAATTCAAGCCTTGCCATCTCGTCGTGTTGAATAATCTCCTACTTAATATTAAAATACTTTGCAAATTCTAGCTAAACACTAATACTGCTATTGTTACTGCTAAAGTGATGTAAATGGTACACTAAGTGCCTATGAAGACTGACTTTATTCATACTCCTCCAAATGTCTTCCTGTAACAAAGGACAGTAACAGGATCTGGGCTTAGTGGAGCTGATGGGAATCGGCTGCTTATTTACGTCCCAATTAACGGCTCCCTGAGGGTGGAACGTCCCCTGGGGAGCGGGGAGGGGCTGGTGGCCTCTGCCAAACCAGGGCAGCTGACACTCCTCACTGGCCCCCCTAGACCCAGGGTGACCCAGAGCAGTGAATTCCACCCAAGGACGGCCCCTGCTCATCCGCACCCTCGGCATTTCCGCCCGCTCTGGATCGCTCCGGCAGCCCGGCATCCGTTCCTACACCCCCTGACAACACCCCATGGCAGCCCTGGCGCTGCACCCCACCATCCTTCATGCTGAAATTTGATATTAAAGAATGCCTCTGCCATCTAGAAATCATTAATGAAACCAAACAGCTCATCCAGTTGCTTCTGATCCACGGTGCGACAAGCGGAGGGACAGGGTGTTGTCCTGAACTTCTCCACGGATTGGTTTCTTTTAAGACCTGAGATGAAGTTAGGGTGGGAAGAGGTTGGCTCAAAGCATTAAGCACAATCATGTTCAACTAACTGAGAACAGTTTCCTAAACTGAGAAACAAGAAAAATGCCACTAAAAGCACCAGAAAGGTACGAAATTCCCTACACTGCACCTCCAGCCACAGGAAAACACAGGTTTATGTTAAACTACAAGAAAAGTTTTCTTCATATTCCGCATTTTATGTTACATGGAGAAAAAAAAAGGTAAATTATGAGTCTGTACCTCGACAGGAGTCTGAGACCAGAGCAGCAGGAGCTTAGTGTGTCCGTTCCTAAGGTACCTGGTAAACCCTGTATGGCTTTTAGTCATCTACCTGCAAAAGTGGATGTGATTCCTAATTCACCTTAACGCTCACCTGGAACAAACAGAAAGCAGAACACAAGAAACACCCCCCCCAAACACCTCGACTCTACAGAAACTTCCCCCCGCTCTAGAAAAATTTGGCAGTTCTGAACCAGACCATCCTGTAAGTATTGCTGCACAGACATTCCTCAGGCAGGTGCAGCCTTCTGCGTGTCTAAGGACTGTGCCCTGGCGGAGTCTGTCCACGTGAAGCGGCTGTTTGGCTTTCCCTGGTGGATGTGGCTGGACACTCGTGTGTGCGGGTGGTCGGGCGGCTGCGGAATTGCTCAGGGTGGCACCACCAGCAAACTTTATTGAGATTTGAGACAACTACATTTGTTAATTCCTAGGTCTATTTACATGGGGTTTGGAGCTTTGCAGGGGACTGGAGTACAGTTCGGAAGTGCCCACCTCTTTTCGCTCTCTGATGATGCCAGTTTTTATTTTGGGAATGTCTACTTTGGGAGTCTGACAGGGGGAACACGAGGGGGTGGTTACATTTTACAGCATTGATGGAGGGATGGGTCTGGTATACAATTACTTTGTCTTCGCATCAAAAACATGCTCTCGCTGTAAGTGTTACGACTGAGCAGCCTCTGCCAGGGGGAGGGTCGGGCCACCGCCCTCCTGCTCCTGCGGCCCCGGACAGGGAAGGGCAAGGTGGATCCTTCTGGGTGGGAAGGCTCGTGAGCCCAGAGCGGGGTGTGAAACTTTGGTGTGAGCCTGGCTGCTCGTCGCCTCTTCCCGCTGCACAGCCGGACGTGGAGGAACACAGCTCGTTTTCCCAAGGATTTGAACAGTTCATCTTCCAGCCCAGAGAAGATGGGGGATAACCCCTTCACCCTGTAGATGCCCTGCCCTGCAGCACCTGAGCTAAGGGGAGCATCGTGCTCCCCGGGGTGGCTCTGCCCGCAGACCGAGGCTGTGGCGCGCTCTGGGGATTTGCCCTTCGCTGGGAAGCTGCTGATCAAATCTGCACTCTTTGGTATTCCAGGACTAAACACTTGGACTGGTGGCAGACATTTGGCACTCTGAGGTGTACTAGTTTCTGTTTTTGTCAGGTCTAAATAGCCTTGATCATCAAGCAGGTTGATGCTGGACCCTATGCTTAAGCTAGTTCTGTCGGTGAAGGAATCCACTCGTCCTTCGTACCCTAAATCTGCCGGTGCTGAGCACTGGTGCTGGGGCCACGGCCGTTTGCAGTCTCCATGGTTCTCCTTGTCTTCCCCGTTGTCTTCCTGCCCCCCTTGGAAAGAGTTCTCTGTCCAGTCCGACTCCTCGCTGGCGGTGACGGCCGCGTTCATGTCCCTGAGAAAGACCACGATGACAGTGATGTTGTCGCTGGAACCGGCATCCCGGGCAGACGCCACCAATTTGTGTGCTACCATGCTGCTGTCACCATTGTTCTCCTTGAGGTGGTCAGCCACCACCTTGACTGCCTCGTCAGGGTTCACGGTGTCATAGAAGCCATCACAGGCCAGAATGAGGTAGTCTTCAGAGCCATCCAGCACCGTGGAGGCAGAGTCTGCGTCCCCACAGATATATGGCTTGTGCTCAGCGTCCCCTGGGGAAAAACAACACATAGGCACCACCGTGGGTTTGCAGCCACAGCATCCAGAAGCCCTTTATTAACTCAGCATGGAGCTAATGACTCTTACCCCAAGTTAAAGCAATTATTTGGGAATGACTCCCTCAAACTGTAGGGGGAAAAATAGAGGTTATTGCTCACAGGTCGATCTACAGCTGTATTTCAAATTGTGATCACTAGAAAATTAGGATTTTATGGTTAAAAAGCAAATCACTGAAAAATTTAAACGCTATAAAAAAAATCAAGTCTCCAAAAGGAATGAAAGCCTCTCTTACCAATAGCTCTGGAGACAGACAGGCTCCCGTTCACCCTCCAGGCTCCAAACCAGACCACGCAGCCTCCCAGGGCCTCGATGCGCTTCTTCTCATCCTAAACAGCAACACAGGAGTTGTTTGGACAGAGCTGCCTCACACACGGAACACTCCCATAAATATTTGTTCTTTCACATACGCATGGTGGAGGCTGCAGGCCCCCAGAGGTGAGACAAAGGGTTTGTACACAAATCCAGGGTGACATCCAAACAAACCGGGATAACTGGAACATGCTCCCCGAGACACTGGCACGGCAGCTTTCTCACCAGGCTGGTCCCTGTGGGGAACGCTGCCCAGGTGTGTTTGGAACAGGCTGTTCTCACCTCTCTGTCTGGTTTGTGGGGTTTCATCAGCTCCACAGCTTGGCCTCTCCTCACGAGCATAACCTGGGAGTCCCCAAGCCAGGCCACGTGCAGCATATTTCCTCGGATGAAAGTCACTACCCCGGTGGTTCCACAACGCAGGCTCTGGACAGGGTGAAAAAAAAAATGCATTTCCATTTCAAAGCATTTTCTTGCTTAACTCGAGCACAGAACATGTTGACAGTGCAGCACAGAGCCTATTCCCAGGGAGGAACAGGCAGTGCTTTCCCTACGGCTACGACTGCTCAGTAACAGCCCCCCAGAGCCAACCTGGCTGAATGTGAGCGTCTGAATTTGTCCCATGACATCCCTGGAATGGGAACTGCCTGTCAGCAGCCAGGCTCTGCTGGTGTCTGCTCTGTGCCTGCCCTGGCTGACTTCCTGTCATTGACAGACACACAGGCATGGCACTGAACTCGGAGGGAGGTTTATTTATGAGCAGCCCGAGTTCCCTGCACTTAACTCATCCCTTGCATGAGTTTAGGAGGCCTATGACTCACTTATCCGTTTATTCTTGCTTTCTGGAGACAAAAAAAACATATCTTGTAGAGATGAGGAAAAAAAATCCACTCCAACGACTAAACCTGAGGAAAAAAAACCCATTCCAAGGACTAAACAATGGCAGCAGCATCTGTCTAAAGGAACTGGCTGCTGTGGGAAGTGGAAGCTGGCACTTTTATGGGACACGAAGGAGCCCACCAGCGGGCACCAGCTCCATGGACTGTGCACGGGCAGCTCCAGTCTGACCTTGGCCTGTGCTTGGAGCTGGCAGAGGCAGAATTTATAGATCGATGCTTTCAGGGTCAGGCCCAGGGACCTCCCTCACCTCCCTGGCTGCCTTCTGGACGAAGCGCTCGTCGGTCACGCGGAAGGCTCGGCACAGAGCCTCGGCTGGGTCGTGCTGGAACATCTCCTGGTGCACCATGTTCACGTGGAGGTGGATGGAGGCATAAATGGCAGCATCCACTCCCCCATGGCCGTCAAACACCGCGAAATAGGCCTGTTCTTCTTGGTCCTGCCAAGGGAAACACACGGAGGAAACACCTCAGGAGAAAGCAACGCAAACAGCCAGTTGGACTGTCCTAAACCTTTGAACTTGGCATTTGTGGTGTCCTCTTTAAACTGGATTTAGAGGCAGAGTCTCCACTTGGAAAACAAACTACCCTGGCCATCTTCATTTGCATCAGTGGGAAAATTCCACCTGCCAGAATCACCTCTGTAGGGCTCTCAGTGCTCCTTATGTCCCATTTGTTACAACTCAGTCACACAACTCAAATAGGAAGTGCCATTCTCATCAAATCGTGCAGGAGATTTTGTGACTGCGAAAACCACAGGGAGGGAAGAACATCCACCACAGTTTGCATGAAGTCTGCATCGAGACTGGAATCCACCAGGGATAAAATGCCAGTACAGTTAAAACGTGAAGCCTCTGCTTTCATTCTTCTTGTTTCTTAAATCTAAAACATATCATTTTAGGTGCCTGTCTTTGAAAAAAAAACCTCTGTATGTGCTCTCTCATCAGATAATTGTGATTACATTAAAAAATCAAATACAGCAGAATCACTCATCTTCAAGTCAGTTTTCTCAGCTTCCTCTTATCTGTTCGGAGAAACAAAGCGGCACCAAGAGACAGCAACTCCTGTGCCTATTCACACACACACCACCAACCCACTGACAGTGCCAATTCAACCTTGACAGCCAGCTCAATGCCTGGAGTATTTGCACATTGTAATTTTTAGGTAATGGGCTCCAACACAAATTGGAATAAGAAAGCTGAAAATTGACAGGCAAAGGAAACATCTGCCTCTGTTTGCATTAATATAATTTAAAGGTAAGAATGTGGATGGGGCAGAAGATGGTTATTAAAGTGACAAGATGTAATAAAGGTGCAATTATGCAGCAATCTGATCCTAAAAGTAAAAGTCTTGATACTTTCTTTTATTTTCCATTCCTCAGTGTCCGGTTTTATATCTCAAGGAAGAGCAGGAGTGAGTGACTGACCAATGGCCACATAAGGAAATTAATGGGGTGGAATGACCCCAGTTCCACTAAAACCATTCATGTTGGTAGATTCTCATGTGAGCTGCACCCCATTGTCCTGTAAGTTTTGTGTCTCTTTTGGGGTTTTTTTACTTTCTGTCCTTATTCTCGCTTTTGGCTTCTTCCTCCCAGGAGGAAGGGTTGAAAAGCAGAACAGACCTACCGCTGGTTGCCAACTGGCTTCAGTGGTGGACTGTAAGGTGACCCCCTTTGTCTTTGCCACTGGTAATGATCTCCTACCCCTGGGCATCCTCAGCCAGCGGGAGGCTCCAGCCTTGGTCGATGCCATAGTTCTACAAGTGCCTCAGTTCCCGCTCACAAGAGCAGGGCTGCTCTCTGCACAAAGGCACGTCAGACCCTGAGCCACTGCGGGAGTGGCGGCATGAGGACAGGCCAGGTGCAAGCTTTGTTTGGCCAGGTGACATTTCTCCAGAAATCCGTGAAAGTGGCTGTTTTGTTCTATAAACCCTCTGTAAAAACTGCCTGTAGTTACACAATGCCAACTGAACTCACTCAACACCACACATATCCCTGTACTGCCAACCCTCCTCAGGCCCACCCCATTTCGTCTCCTCAGTAGAAGACGCCCCAGTTTCCCCAAGAATGGAAAACCATTACCAGAGGACCTGTCTCCCAGGTGATCTGAGCTCACCTCGAGGTTGAAGAGCATGTTGAAGTCAGGGATGCAGACGTGCTTGTCCTCCATCTTCCTGCGCATGTTCTTGATGGCGTGGATGGACGTCTCGTAGTAGCGGTGGGGCTTGGGCTGCAGGGGGAAGTCTTTCACCCAGTTGCTGCAGATCTCGTGCAGTTTGCTGAAAACCAGGCGGGCCAACTTCACTGTCTCGATCTCTGGGGAAGGCACAAACCACAAATGAAAGGCTGAGAGTGTTACTAATTGAAATTTTTTTTTCCTTGCATACATCGCGGAGATGAAACAAAACCACTTTAGCCAAGCGGTTGAAATGGATGTCAGCAGGGAAATTCTGGGCTCTGATGCATGAAAAGGGGAAGCCAGACTCGCCATAATCAGCATTCATCAGTAAGCAGCTCATTGTTTGTTTGTCTTTTTAACTTAAACATTTCCCTGTGCCTTTGGGGAGCTCATTTGCAGCATCAGAAAAAAAGAGAAAAGCAAGTGCTTTTTCCTCAGCCTCCAATCCCCCCGTGCCTCTCTGCCCAGGGCGGTGCAGCTCCGACAAGGACTTTGCCATGGCACATAGTGCCACATACAAAACCCGCCATCCATAACAATGAGAGGTTGGTTTGGGACCCAATTCTCTATTCTAAACACCATTTCACTGCAGAGCCGAGGCATTACAGTGGAAATAATCTCCAGAAATTAGCAGTATTACTTCAAGGTGTTCTGGCAGAGCGCACTTTCAGCAGTGCACAACTCAGGTGCTGCCTCAGTTATTTCCAGATTTCTTATTATTTCCATACTCCTGACGATGGCATGTCAAAGAAATCTGCATGAGCAAGTGAGAAAACCACAAAGGTCTCAAATTTAGGAAAATGCTGAACTGTCACTCCTGAGAAATAGGCATTTTAAAATGTGAAAACTCAGGCACTTGACATTTGTTCTGAAATTCAGGGCAGGAAAACAGGAAGTAATCAGAGCTGAACACATCAAAATCTCTTTGTTCATGATCGTTCACCAAAGCCAGAGATCTTCAAAGCTGAAGGCAGCAATCCATGAGTGCAAATCATTCCTGGAGGAGGAGGGGCTCAAATACAGGGAGGAGAGGGGAGTGTTACAGCATCTCCTGGTTCACAGGAATTCTGTGAAGAGCCTAAAAGCAGCATTTAGTAATTTCTATCCTAGGCCTACACAAAATGTGTGCTACAGTGACCAGGGGGCCAAGATCTTTAGGAACAAGACACATTCCCAGCTCTCTTGATTATGAGCTGGTCCAAGTTTGATCTGCAAGAGTGGCCACGAAGCTGGAAATACACTGTACGCATGACCAAAAGGAGTCTCAGGTTCTTGATCACACCAGTAACGGGCACCAGTTCCTCACAGCACCCATCCAGCTCTCACCAGTGCCACCAGGAACCTCTTTGCTGGGTCGTGCATTTAAAGAGGGAGCACATACAGCCTGACGTGTCCAAATGATATGTTCCAGAGGGAAGCCCCCAGACTTGCTCCTTCATTTCTGGGCAGAGAGGAAGGGAAGTGCCAATGTACATGTGAGTGTCACGTGGCTGTTCCACCTCACAGTGTCACTCTGAGGGTGGACAGGAGTGAACCCACTGGCTGTGCTCAGATCCTCAACACCCTTCCCAGCGGGAATATAAGTAGTGTTGGCATCACCAGTAATTGCTCTTGAGGTTAAAACAGCAGAAAGGCCCACCCCCTCACAGCTGGAAATTACTCATCAATTGTTAATGTTGCTGCCCTGAGCCAGGGCTGACTCAGCTGTCACTGCGGTTGTGTCACAGAGAATTTCATTTCCCTCCTGCTGCTCCACCATCCCCAAGGTTGGAAGCAGTGCTTCACTGCACCACAGCCAGTGGAAAATCCAGCTCAGGCACTATTGTTCCCAAAGACTGACTCTTAGGGAATCAGGGTAGAAAGAACACCAAGAATTAGGTCCTGCTTTTTAGTACTTGAAAGCACGGACAGTTTGACAACAGGGGTCAGAACCCACATTTGTAGACTTGTGATCGAGCCAATGGCCAAGGTTTTCCGTAATCTGGGAACTCCAGTTTCTGGCTGGAGTGCCTTTGTGGTCTTGGCTGTAGTAATCCCACCTCCCAGTCCCTGGAAGCACTGGGGAATGGGATGGTGTGATTTGCTTTGTGATGTCTGCTGGATGTTTGAGATATTTTAGATGCCACCACCGTCTCACACAGTCCCTACTATCCAGCCTTCTTTGGTGGTTCCTTAACAATGCCAAACTTCCATGTGATTTTCTACCTCCACACAACAACCCAAAACTAAAGGTCCTTAACCAGACCTTTCAAAAAGGAAATCCCGCATCCTTCAGTTCTCATGGAATCTCTCTTGCTCCTCTCCAACTAGAAGAGTCACTCATGGCCTGTGATTCAGATTTTGTTCTTGATATCCAAAGACACACACTCACCCCAAATATAACAAGCCCATATTCTTGCATTCCTACATTTTTGGACTCAAAACAGTTTTCCTTCATTTAAGATTTGCCCTCTTCTTTCAGGAAGCTTCTAATTTCCCTTCCACCAGCACACCCATAGCTGCTTTTACCAGCCCTAAGTCTGTGACATGATTTGTCACATTGCAATTCTCAGAGTGAAATGTGCCACTAAGGAAATTTGAAATTGCTTTTTTTTTTTTTATTATTATTTTCTTCTGGCAAATTCCAACTTGAGGCAAATCAGGTAAATGTCTCCTTGTATTACACAGAGTAAAAATCTTCCTGGGTTCATAAGAAACACTGACAGAAGTGGATATTAAAACCAGGCAGCTGAACGCAGCTTGGTTTCACAAACAGCATTAGGGTACAGTGAACTCTGAGCACAGAACTCTGAGATGTAGAAATCCCATTTTTGTCACCTGCTGCAGTTTCCTCTGTTTTCTTTCACAGCGTGACAGTCTCCCTGTGTGGCACCAGTGGGGGCAGGTCTCCTCTAACTTCCTGCCCAGGTTTCTCGGAGGACTCCTCTAGGAAGGCTCACTGGAATGGAGTTTTGCAAAGAAATCTTCAGCCCTGCCTAATTCCCCCGGTTTTGTTCTGGTTTTCTAGGCCAAACCTTCCATCACCAGGTGATGGAGCTCTGATGGAGCCCTGGCTGTGCTGTGGCTGCTCCATCCCTGGAGGTGTCCAAGGCCAGGTTGGATGGAGCCTGGAGTAACCTGGGCTGGTGAGTGGCATCCCTGCCCCTGGCAGGGGGTGGAACTGGGTGGCCTTTAAGGTCCCTTCCATCCCCAGCCATTCCGTGGCTCTAATTCTGTGATCACTTGAGCTCATGTTCCATTTTGAAAAATTATCATTTATGGCATATTATTTGCAATTGCAGTGTTTGTATGAGACCTTTGCTTTACTATGGGCCAGAAGACGTTCTCTCCCTTCCTCTGCCCTTTACCTCCTCAATTTAACTTTTCACATTGCATCAGTAAAGGTATCTGTTATTTCCAAGTACCTTCATCATGACAGTTCACCTCAACAAACTGCATCTGGAGTGCTATTCTTAGTGCCTGCTCCAGTCTGTTCCCATCTCAATCTACGTTTGCATCTGTCTTCCAGACTCAGATATATTTGACTGGCAATTTCTGTAGGTGTGAGGGGTTTGTGTTGGTTTTTTTTTTTCTTTTCTTTTTCTTTTTTTTTTTTGCTGAATTCTTTAGATATTCTGTGTGGAGGCTTAGTCAACATTTCCTTGGAGACTGTCAAATATTTATGCACATCTCAGAGATCTCAATTTGATATTAATGAAGGCTGCTCAGTCAGAACAATGACAAATCTATTCCATTTACCTGCTCAGCAGGAGGAGGCAGCAATACCTACAGAAAAGGAACCCAGAGCTTGTTTTTCTGTTTCTCAGGTTTCCAAAGGCCTCTGGGGGATGCAGCTGAATCTTTCTTTTTGAAGAGCCAGATTTATAGATCCTCCTTATCCCCAGAATAATTCACTTTCTTTTTTTTTAATCAAAAAAGGAAGGAATGGACGAAGTGTTTTGGCAACTGTATTTTCGAGATCAAATAACAGAATTCCTGCCAATACATGTGAGAAACATTGTTCTTTGTTGTAACGAGCAACCCAGCATTTTTTCAAGGTTATTTAGGCCAGCAGAGCCCTGAAATGATTTCAGGTGCATGACCTTGAGCTGGATGCTGCAAAAATCTTCTCAGCCAACAAAGATAAACGAGGAAAAGGAATTTTTCCCCCCCTTTTAATCCTGACATCTCTTTATACTATCTTTTGCTAGAACTATATAAAAAAAAATTCAAGCCGTAGTAAAAACTATACTGGCTGAAATAATTCAGAATTAAATTCTCTCTTCCCACATATATTTGACTTTGCTCCAAGGATGAGGGAGGACAACTAGCACTTGCCAGCAGAACCACATGGTCTGAAGTGCTGATAAAGAAATTCAGGGCCATCAGCCATGAAGGTGCACTTAAAAGAAAGCGAGTTATTTCAAAATGAGAAAGCTTTGACTAAGAAATTAGTCACTACCTGTGTCAGGAGTGGTAGGGAATTCTCCATTAATCTTTTTACATCAGTAAGGGATATTCCTCTCCCAGAAATCCAGTCCAACTTCCTTTAGCTGGCTGGTAGGAGGAACTAATTTGAGGAATTAATGAAATTCAGGTGGCCAGACTAGGTGGATCTCTGAAGTCAAAGCTGACCTTAAAAATCCATGGATTGTCTGCAGGGTGTTGCAGTGCCCGGTGTCAGCGACAGATCCCCCCCCGGCGGGACTTACGGATGATCCCGTCCGCGTTGTCCACGTGCTTTGGTAGGAAATGTGCCGAGAGATCGCTCTGAAGGACCTCGTCTGAAGTTGCTCTTGCTAAAGCAGCGGCCAAAAATGAGGGGCAGTTACTGCAAAAGAAAAAGAGAAACACGCAGGAAGACATTTTAATCTGATTCAGGGAGGTAACTTGCAGTCGTGTATTTACATGACTATTTTTCACCAAGACTCTTCTTTGCCAGACAGCGCCACAACCCTGCAGCAAGAGCTCAGACTCACCCTATGGATTTTAGTAACCCTATTTTTCACTCTTATGTTCCCTGTTTCTCAAGTTTTAATGTTCAATTTCATAACTTCTACTTAAATTCTTTGCAAACCTGGACTTCAGCCCCCCCTGCAGACCCTGTCACACAACTCTGGTTTACCACACGTTTTCTACACGTGCATTATACACTTTTATATTTAGCCCAGTCTGTCTAGTTTCTCCTAAGAACTGGAGTCAGGATTCCAAAGGATAGGAGAAGTCCTCAGATTTCATTGTCCAAGGCCTCTCCAAGGGGCACTGAAAGTTAAGGCTAAGCCATAGGAGGCATGAAGCTGATGTGCCTAAGGTTAAAAAGTTCCCTTGTGAATGATCTCTATCCAAAGTGAAGTGGCTTTAAATCACTGTATCTTAATTAAACCTGGTATCTCCCAAGATTAATTAATCTATAGCAAACCAAGGCCACTTTAATGTACATCCTCTCATTCAGGAGGAGTTTAATACCTCCTAATTTATGTATGACTTTGCATTTCCCACTGGTCAGCCTGAACTTCTCCAGGTGTCTCCTGACACAGCCTGAAACTTCCCGTTTCCATAGATACGACTGATGTCCTCCATGAGACACATCTCCTGTCACAGGGCCACACAGAGACACAGGAGCCAATTCCAGTCTCAGAAACTGTCCATCAACAAGAGAATTCCATGTCAGAAGTCCAGGGAACAGGCAATGAGCATATACACTTCCTGAACCTATTCCTTCTGCTTGTGCCCAGTAAGTCTGTTGGGATGTTTTTAGTATGGTTGGAGAGGGGATGTTAACTAGACACATCATTCCAACCAAATCCAGAGCAGGAAAACTTCTACACACGGAACTGGACTCATCAGGCGTTGTTCTGGAGCCTGAGGAGCCCATGGTGACTGTCACTTCCATTCACAACTGGTTCACTGCCCAGGAAAAGCCCCCCAAACTTTCTCACATGCTGTAGCTTCAGAGGGAATCTGAATTCCAGGAAAAAAAAGGGCAGGATTGCTACCTCTGGGTTGTTTTGAAAAGCCATTATGCCACCGAGTTTTCCAGATTCTTGGTGCCAAATGCTGCTACAAACAGTCAGATTATGCAACAGATTTAGAATATATACACAAAGTAAACCCTTCAGCCCTCATTATTTACCATTCAACTTATCTAGAAATTATTTCAGTATAATATTGGCAGTGAATAGCTTTGCCCAACACTGTCCACGAGACCAGCACTGGCCCTTGAAGTTCTGCAGAGCCTCTCACACCACGTTACCACCCCGTGTAAGAGCCTTCCCTGGAATGAGAGCCGAGCATTCCGCTCACGCAGCGCTCCAGCCCCGGCAGCGCTAATGAACCTCAGCTGCTGGGGAAATCAGCCGCCTTAGGATGGCTCTTCCCAGCACAAAATGGGAACTCTGATCCTATTTACCTACAGCAATGCCTGGGATCAATAGGAGGAAAACGCCCCAGGACCTCCGTTCCTTGTGGTGCCTGTGGGAGCTGATTCTCTGTCTTGTCTTTTCCACCTTTATTAAGCTCAAAAAGGGCAGCTTTTCCCTGTCTATTATTAGCCCAAACACTCCAGAGTGGTGATGCTGGTTACTGGTCATGTTACATGTGACTCCCATGTTACAAAAAAAGGGAATAGAATGCCTGGGATAGAATAATTATGTCAGCAGTGATCACCACTGCAGGAACCTGAGCTGCTTTCCCAGTCCACGGCTTACCCGGACCAGCTCAGTGCTGGAACTTTTTAGGAAAACCAAACTTGTTTTGTGTCCCTTACAAACAATCCCTCTCTGATGGGCAAAGAGAGAACCTGGTTAAGAACTGGGACAACAACAATTGCTAAAATAGAGAACTTGGGACCTAAACAGCAGAGAAGAAATATCCCTGACATGAGGAAACTCTGCTCTGCCTGGGCTTGGAAGGTGGGACAGCCACATCTCTGAAGATCCAGTCATGAACACTCATATCCGGAACTTTAGATATTATTTTAACCACAGTGACAGATGACACAATTGAAAGGTGCATTTACAGGATTATGGAGCTGGACAGAGAACTTCCCCAACCAGCTCCAAATGTTATTTACATGTCCCCACTGCCAGTGCCAGAATTCCACACAGCAGCTCTTTATTCAGCCAAGGACTGCATTTCCATTACAATGCTAAACCTCCACAAAAAGCTGCTAAAGATGTTATTAGATAAATTAGAGGATTTTAAGTACATCCTTCCTGATTCTCTGGCAGCGTAGGTGTGTTTAGAACACCCACAGTTGCATTGCAGCAGTCCTGGAATAACTCTGGTAAGGTAATAAATCAAGCCTAAAAGTGGGCTGTTTCCATCAATTAAGTTTGAGAAAAACAGTCTGAGGTGGGTTTAACTCAGCCCACATATTATTATGTTACCAGCTTAACACACAACTCTGCTCCATCCTGATAGCATTAAAGAGGGGAAGACTTCCTAAACGTTTTTTTCTGAGCTATTCCTCTGTGCTCTAAATCTAATCTAAGCTCTCCTACTAAAAGAAAGACAGATAGCAAATTTAAAATTGTTGTTGCACGGGAATCCACCACCGGGGTTTGAGCAACTGATCAATTTTGATGGGAAAGGTAGAGAAAATAAATCAGCTGAAGGCTTTCCTTCCATGTCTGGCCACTCTCTGTCCTAATAATAACAGCTGCTGGCCCAGGAGTTAATTGGCCTTGACATTTGTTGATCACAAAGCTTCTTATGTGGCTGTTCCAGGGCTGTGCCATGTGAGCAGGGAAGTGACCAGATGCAGACAGATGACTTCCTCTTCCTGATTAGCTCAACTCAAAATTTACTTCTCGTCCTTGGCTCCGGGGAGGACTTTAGTTGAATCACTTTTCCCCTTCGAGGTGCAGCAGACTGCACGGGAGGGTTTTTACTTCTGTTAAGGTGGCTGTTGAAGTCAAACCGCTCTCAGGGCACTTCATTACTGTTCCACCAAGACAAACGAAGACTCAGGTCTGGGATCTTTGTTTTCACCACGTGTGCACCTGCAGCATCCCACACAAACGGCAGCGACCCCTACTCTGGGCAGACAGGATCCATGGGGACTGGAGGAGCCTTGCATCCTGCTGCTGATACAACTAGGGATTACCTGCTGAGAATAAATTCTTCTGCCACATTCTAGATGCTCAAATGCTATTAGTCATTAAGTTTGACAAATTGGAACTGGGAGGGCACGATCTTGTTTAGCAGAGAGCTGAGAGCTAAAATGCCTTTGTCTATTCATAGCTGTACCACTGACCTTGGACGAGTCACTTCACCACTCAGACCTTCATTCCTCATCTACAAACAAGGGATGATAATGTCATTTCCTCGGGGAGAGGAGGAGAGGGAGGAAGGCTGTAGAAGGCTTAATTCAGTGTTCATAAAGTACTCTGGAATTTCTTGATAAGAGCACAACTGAAGGGAAAAATATCAAGATGAGAGTGGGAGATATTTTCAATCTATAGAAGATTTATGGACCTTTCATACTTTTTTGTCTGCTCTCAGACGCTGCCAGAAGTGCTAAGTGGAACACACAGGCAAACAACAGCTCTAGAGAGGCAGGTTCAGTCTGAGGTAGCTGATAACTCGTGGGCAGCAAGAGCTGCACCACAACAACACAACACATTCCTACAAAAGCTGATGCATCTCAAAAGGGGAAAACCACAAAAGAAAGTCCTTAAACTCAGTGATGCTGATGTTCCGGATCTGTTGATGCTGCAGACATGGTACTGCCCCTGAGCAAAACACCCAACGAGAGCCATCAGTGCTGAAAACACAGAACACTGTCACGGTCTGGAGTAACTGATGAGGCAGCACTGACCCAAACAAAGCCGGGAAAATGGACCGAAACCTACTGGTGCTTTCAAAGGCCAAATTGGTCAGTAAATCACAGAACATACAGTGTTCCTGTTACCTCAAGAATCCTCTGACACTACAGAACAGCAATTGTTTCAGTTAGAATGAAGCACGATTTAAATAGAAATGCTATTCAATCTGCTGAGGCACAAAACAAATCCACGCGCAAACAGGATAAAGCAGCGTGTTTGGTTTCACACAGCAACCCAAGACCAAGAACATGACCCGAAAAGAGCCAAGTACAGCACATTCCCCAAAGGCCTATAATTTACTGTGCTAGTAAAAGACTTTGTAGGGATGACAAGCTAACTGCACCCTTTCCAAAAGACATTACACCAGGGATACAGTTTAGGAAACACTCTTGTTCATGTGGCCTGTTATAAGTTCTTGTTAGAAAGCAAGTTTTGCCAGGTTCAATTTAAGTAAAACCTCATTTGTCCCCAGCCTGTATTTACAAAACACTCCCAAGTCTCATGAGACTTCTTCCAGATGGAGCTTCAGATCCAGCCTGGAAGCTCTTTGAAGAAGCCTTTACAGCCTTTATTATTGAAAGTTCCCATGCTGTGAACTGCAGCAGAGAATTCTCTGGGAAGGTCCTTCGGCTATTTATCCAGCCCTCCCTTCATCCACCTCCTGTTTCCATGGCCTTCCAGAAGGACATGGAGCCAGCTGAGGGGCTTCTGTTTGTCTCCTAACTCCTCTAGGTCACACAGGACTCAGAGAGGAATGTTTTGTGAAGCAGTCCAAGACCCCAGAATGATTATGGATGTGTCTTCTAATTCTGCCAAGCAGCTGCTATTTCCAGCTCCTGTCTCTGCAGGTTCTCCTCTCCTCACTCAGAGCGTGGCTCTGACCCGTGCTGTTCTGCTGCTCTGCACAGCTGGGGAAAGTTTTGATGCTTATTTAAAGCCTGGTCACGGTGGACAAATAGAGTAGAGGGTTTTTTTCCTAACACATGGTGAAACCCTGCACTAGATTTTAGCTGCTGCAGCGAGTTACTAAAAAAAACCCCAGCGCGTGCACACACACACACACACACACACACAGAGAAAAAGAAACAAATAGAAAAAAACAATGCACCTTTTAAAAGCTTGCATAACCAAAGCTCCTTGAGAAGTCATTTGAGCTGGCAGTGTTGAGACAGTAAAGATGCTTGATAAATCTGTTTGGAGGAGCTGAAAACGTGCTACCCAAGGAAGCTGCTATCTATAGGCCTCCCAGAGACAGCTGCCTGGTCACATTTAAAACCATTCTGTCCTTGTGCTGACAGTTGTAAGCAACAGAAATATAATACACAACCATTAAAAAATGCACTCTTTCTGATGTGTTTACACATGCCCATGTCTACACAGACACTGTGTTTATCAAATATTTAACCTTTTGCATTGCCATATTCTAGACCAAGTTTATATAGGTATTTTCCTGTAATTAAGTTCTGTCTTAACTGGATGGCAAAAAGAAAAACCCAAACCAGAGATGCTCTGCTCATCAGAAATCATCTGCAACAGCTGGATAAAGATGTGAAACGAAGTTGGAACGATGCTACTGGAATTTCTCCATTTTCTGCTGCGTAGCAAGTCAGTCTTTCCTCCCTCCAGAGGGGGAAGTGCACATGGCAGTACATAAAGCTAACAGAATGTAAGCAAGGGAAAATAAAAAGGTCACCTTTGTCTCTTTGATGAGGTCCAGTGTCATGAAGGGCAGCGTTTATCTAAAAAATAAATGCTTGCTGACCACCAAGCACTCCTAAGCATTCGGGATTTAATGACTGTCAATAAAACAGCATTGACACCGCGGGGGTGAACTGAGAAGAATCCAAACCACATAAACCAGTTTTTGCAGAGCTCTTCTGCTGAAGACATTGCCCCTGTATTATCTTTGAAAGCTAATTCTATGATTTCTCTCACTCAGCCTCAGAATATGGCAGTTCTGAGGTCACTGATATCCCGATCTCTGGAGCTGATGCTGTGGCAGCTTTTGAAATGAGAAGTCACCGACTGTAACACCAACAACCCTTAAAAACCCAAGATGAATCTTCCAGGGGCTGAAAGCCAAATTACTGCAAGAAATTGAATTCCCAGAAGTGACTGTGTGATGGTTTTCTTCGTTACATCAAAGAACTGAAGATAGAAGTTTGTTGTTGGAAATTATATGCCAGGACTTGAGCCCTTCACAGCCGTGTTATATCCGTCTGTTATTAAAAGAAAGGAAAACCTGGACTTTGAAAGGATGGAGGGAAAAATGAACCACAGTCCATGAACCTCTGGTACAATACTGAGATGTCAAGGATGTACCCATATAGCAGTTTGCCCCTATCTAAATCAGAGCCTTTTCTATCTGAGAGCAAGATTCTGGGGAATTGGATATTCTTTCGTAAAATTTTAATTACTGCCATAAAATGCCTTTTACAAAATTATCATTATAAAATTTAAAATATACCAGCAAGCCACATATTTGATGGACATTGATTATAAAACTTAGATCTTTAGTATTCAGCTTTGTAAATGCAAACACATAGTAAAAATAAATTTATGTTTACCTTATCATTAATTAATCAAAATAAAGATAATTTATTGGTATTACCCACTCATGTGACTTTCAGGGATTTACATTGAGAGAAAAGATCCCTCTGGTTTGGGTTGTTATTGTTCTACAGGGATTAGGCTGCGTGTTTACACAGCACATTCTCTGCTCGGGGTTTCAGTGACACACACTCTGTGTCACCAGAGTCCTCTGATGCTCCAAAAACCAGGCACTGCCCACTTGGGATGAAGCCACACGGATGCAAAGGTGCTGCTTACCTGCAGAAATACATTTCTTCACTGGAAAACCAGTGTCAACAACAGTTCCCTCACGGGGAGTGTCTCTGCCAGACCTGAGGCCTATTTAAAAGCTCCGCAGGACATTAAAAATGTCATTGATTTTTCTCTCTTTGGCGCTTGCACAATTCCAAAGTCAGCATAATTCAATATCTTTCTACTAGTTCCATTAGCAAAGAAAGGAATCCATGCTTCAATCTATGCTGCCTTATTGGCAAAAGTAATTTAATTTTACATCTGAAAGTGTGCCAACATCAGCATAAAACCGTACACAGTACACATCAGATTTAATTTATAAATTCTGTACTTTGTCAAGATGAAATGAGATGCTGTCTAAAATCAATGAGATTGTCCAAGCTCACTCTGAAGGCACTTACAGATATTCTTTTTATTTTAGGTATTTTATGTCCTAGCTGGAGTTTTTGATGATTTCTCTGCTTACTATAAAATATTAATGACGCAGTATTTAGAAAAGTTCATGTTGCAGAAAACTTTGTTACCTCAGGCACACTTTGACCCTAAAAGTTTAGACATATAATTTCCTTACCACTGATTCATGCCCTGTTTTTTTCCTCTCTGTTTAAAATAAACTTTCACTGATACTTCCCTTAACTGGAAGGGATATCCCATAAAACCTGATGTGTCCAGAAATACAAGTTAAATGAGAATCACCCAACACAGAGAATCTTTTTATTTGGGATCAGATTAACATACCCACGCCCGCTGATTACTTTCAGAAAGAAAAATGCCCTGTGCTGTTGTAGTTAATGGCTTAATTTCAAATAAATGGAACCAAATGCTGCACAGCAGCACACCCCACGCTCTGCTGCAGATCATCATTAAGGCAAGCAAATGGAAAATGACTCCTTGAAAAAGGGGTGAAGGCGATGAATCCCCATTTGCCCGTTCAAACAAACACCCCATGGAGCCAGTCCCCGAATCTCTGTGCTCGTGTCGCAAGTGTTTGCGTTCACCTAACTCAGGAAAAAAGTAAAAGCTGAAGGCCAGGATTTCCAAATGACATTTGATCACTTGACTTCTCTCAACCCATCGAACAGATATCAAATCTAAGGCAGAAGACACCCCCCGGAAGATTTACGACCACTGAGTCAGCAGAGAATGTTCTCCCGCTCCTTCTCCCTCCCGTGAAACGCAGTTCATCATACAAATGGCTTGGGTGTTTATGCCAGATGTAAGATTAGATAATTAGTCATCCAAGTCCTGCCTGTCAACTCTTTTGTGATAAAAAATTTATTCCAAATGCACCATTAATAATCAGTTGACTTGCAAAAGCGCTCTGGTGTTACACAGTGATACGTCTTATGATGTATGGCCGGATCCCTGCCCCTCCGCGGGAACACGCTCCGCTTGGGCCGTACCAATTCCCTGCCTGATCCCAGCCCTTCCAACAATCCCTTGTCTGCAAAACAGGGATAATGATATTGACCTCTGGAAAGCAATTTCAACACCAGTGATGGAGCACCAAGAACGGCCAGATATTATTAATTAACCCTAAAGGGGGGATAGAGCGAGAGAACAGCAACTCCTGTGCTCCGATCCCAGAGAATCCTGCTGCTCTTTCCCGACTTGCAACACAAACAAATTCAAAGCAAACAGGAACAAACAATGCATTACCTTCAGAAACAACTTTACAGACAAACATATAACCACAAGTAGGTTCCAACATTATACAGTGGGGCATGGTGAAGATCTTATTGGAACCTCAAGTTCAAAATTGGTGATCCTGATGCCCAAGGAAACAAGATGCCAGAGGGATAAATGGGGTTGGTGCTCTTTTAGAGGTACAAACCCTTCCTTACTCAGAAAGACCACATCTGAATTCCCACTGTCACTTGTCCTTTGCACAATTGCGAAGGATAACAGCGGGTTTAGGGGTTTAGGTTTTCTCTTTAAAGGATAATCGACATTTTTCAGCTATCCTGTTTCACATTAAAGTCCCTAATGCATTCTGTTCTACTGAGCCACATAGTTATTTCAGTCATTCTTAATAAATAGCAGTTGCCAGTAGTAGTTAAGCCAACAGATCTGAATTATTTATAGTGTTGAGGAACAGAACAGAAGATAAAATACATTAGGGCTTTGGGTTGTTCTGGCCTGAGCGACACAATGGCAGCCTTTAGATGTTTTTCCACGGGCTGTAAAATATTCTGTGTCCAATCCTCGTTTAAAAGATTTCCTAAAGAGTCAGCAGCCAAACCCACAGCTCTCCATCTCCAGTAATCACATTCATGAAGAGCAGGAGAGAGAAAGTCTCCCAAATACAGTACTTTATTAAAACAAACAAACAAACAAAAAAAAACAACAAAAAAAGGCACAAACTTAGATTTGATTAGACAGGTCAAAATGGTTATTTAGGATTATTAATCCTAAATGATTACTGTTAATCCTAAATTATTATAAATAAGCAGAACTTATTTATTAACAAGTTATTTAGCATGGCTCTACACCCTCCAGTTAACAACCTAAAAGCACCTCATGGTGTTGAACTCAGCATTTCTCTTCTCTGTCTATAATCCACCCTCCCTTCAGCTGGAAAAATGCAAAGATATCTTCATTTTACAGTGGCAAATCCAACTCCACATTCAAGGCTGGAGCATGGAAATCTCAAGTCCTGTCTCTCCTCTGTGTCTCCTTTTTGAGAGGTCACATCACGAAAGATTGAACAGACCAAAAAAACAACAGGGACAGAAATTATCTTGACAATAACTCGACAGCTTATGTTAAACACAGATGCTGAGTTTAATGCTCCCTGTAGCTCAGAAGATGTGTTCAAACACCTGGCCTGATGGGCTGATGGGATAACGTGTCGCTGCTGAGCAATGTCTGGGTAGGAATTTGGGAATGTCTTGCTTTCCCACCTTGGACTGACATCACAGGGGACTGCACCAGGATGAAACTCACTCCACGCCATCAATTCACAAGGAGAATCGTGCCCACAAATGACAAGGAGAGATTTACACTCAGATGCTGCAGAGAGAACTGGGGGAGTAGTTGTAGCAACATAAGCTTAAGCCAAACCATCTTCCTTTTTATAGGTCACCTTCCACTTTCTATATGGATCTATTTACAGCAGGAAATGCTGCAAATTGTACCATCTCCAAGGAGTGAAAAGAATAATTAAAAAAAACCCAAAAACCTGGAGAGGTAAAAAACCAACCAAACGTCCTCCTACTAAATACTAATGAAACATAAAAGGAATAACACTTTGAGGCCATGTCAGGTTATTAAGGTGTCTGAAATTGGCTCCATCACATGCCAGACTGTGGGAATGAGCCACAGGATCCCAGGGAGAGGCAGGCTCGAGTGACAGGGATCTCTGTGCTTCCCCTGCTCCCACTTTCTTGGCTCAGCTTCCCCCTCTCCCAGCTCAGAGGATTAGTGACAACGTGACCTCTGAGGTTACCCTCTGAGGGAAGATCCCGTGTGTCACAGGAGCAACCACACTCCAGAGATAAGGAATATGGCTTTGCATGGGGCCTCTGGAACACACAGCCTGCAGTGTGCAGCTATATATAGCTCTTTTTTTTCCTCACAAAGGCTCTAGGAATTGATTCCCAACAAGCTGAGGATTTTCAACAAGACTGCAGTGCTGTAGCCTCCCTCCTGTCCTGAAAGGTACAGTGAATTATTTCAGACTTGCAAAACACGTCCTAAAATTATTTAAAATTGTTTCCCAGCCCCATTTCAAAACAAATCTGTGTACACATTCCAATCACTGTTATAAGGTCAACTGGAAAAAAAAAAAAAAGGAGCTGCCACCTTTTATAGCTGTGACATTACAAAGAAAATCTTGCCAGATAATAGGCACTGTGTCTCTACCATGGACTTCTCAATTCTGCCTGATATTCACCAAAATCTGGGGCTTTGTTTATGCAAAAAAAAATTTAAAAACCACTCTTTTCTTAAAATCTTCTCTGTATCATTTGATTCTGTATGATTAACACATTCAGATCACCCATTTCTGGGGTGATAACACTGCCTCAGTCTAGTGCAGCTCACGTAAGAATTCTCCAAGAGCTCCCCTTTCCCTCCACCCCCTCAAAGGAGATCGTCGTCTTCTCCCCAAAGCTTATTATTAAACCTGTGATCTCTTCACAAGACGGACGAGCTCTAAATTTAAGGAAGAATCTGTTACATAATAGCCCAGGAAAGGAGGCAGCACACAAAAGCCTGTGGACGGCAGAGCCTGAGTAAAGTGAGAGTGGAAAAGGGGTGAAAATGCCTGTCACTGTCCTGCCTTTGCCCCGTGCCAGGCCTTGGGTCCGTCCTGTGCAGACTCACACAACCAGAGAATATTTAATCCCTCAGCACACTTGTATTGAACGATTAAACTTAGGGGGGTTTTATCTCCGTGGAAGGGAAACAAATGCAAACAAGCAAGGTTTTACCCGGCAGTTAATTCGGGACGTGGCAAAAAAATGTGCTCAGATCAGAAGAAACCTGCCTGGAACACAACGGGGCTCGTTTGAGGCTCCCCGAAGCAGGATTGTAAATAATCCCCCCCGAGGACTGACTCACCCACGGTGATGAGGAGGCTCAAAGCTTCTTCAAATGGAGCAGTGTCACCACTGTAATCAGCAGGTAAGAGAGTTACTGAGGAGCCACACTATCAATTACACCAGTAATACATATTCAGGGAGTAAGTGATACGCAGACAGAGAGAATATAAAATCAAAACATTAATAAAAAATAAGGAACCTTTGGAGACAAACTATTATCTTCTACGTCTACAGTGCTTTATGCGTTCCCAAAGGATTTAGAACCTAAAAATAAATGATTACTTCTACCAGCACTGACATCCAAGCTACCTTGGATGAAAAACAGCAAATTGCTAACCATGGATAGCAAGATTACACAACTGTCTCGAACAAACAGCAAGGAATGGACCATTTTAGAAAAAACAGCGGGACTCTATGGAGAAATTGAGGCTGTCCAAGCTAAAATATAACCAGAATAATGTGAATAGAGTCTTGATTTTCTACACCTGTGATGGAATAAAAATGAGAAAGGTCAGAATCCTCTGTCTGACTTGATATCTCACTCCCCAATCTACATCATCCTTCTCTCACCATTTCTTAGCATCATACTGAGACATTGCCTTGAAGGAAAATACTCAATATATACATACATATATGTATAAAAAATATATATAATATATAGTAATATAAATACCTATATATATATCACACATGTGTGTGTTTAAATATGAACAATCACCACAGACTCCTTGGGAAAAGAAAGAGGGAAGATTACTAGAACAGGTAGAAGATCAAAGGTCACACAAAATGACGTAGTTAACACAGAAAAGACATCATTAAAAACCTGGACCAAGTAATGTTTTGAAAATAAATTCAATCACTTCTGTCTCCAAAACACACAATGGTAATGATAATGATGTCAGTGGGTGTCATTATCTACCAATGATAATGGCCTGGAAATAATGAACAAACCTCCACTTCTGGACTAAGGACAGCAGTAAAGTAGAATAGTAATTATATAATCACAAAAGGACAAATTCAGGAGGAGGCAATCAAGAAAAGACGAGATACAAGTATGCTTATGCATGTTTTAGTATGAAAGAGGGTAGAGAAAAAAACATGAAAGTGCAAGAATTTTTAACTGTCAAAAGCAAAAAAAAAAAAATGAATCTGTATTCTATACTTACACTGAAAATAGCAATGGCTGGTTTCTGTTGGATTTAGCTGTAACAGTCTCCTAATAGCACACAATTGGATCTATCAGAAGTACAGTCAGGCAGCACAAAGATTGCCTCAAGGGCAGAGAGTTTCCAACTAAAAATACAGGTGGTGCACCTGCATGAGTGAGCTTTTTAATGAGGCATGGAGTCAACAGAAGAGACACAACTGCCACGGCTTAGATTGAAAATAATATACCAAGGAAAAAAATAAAGATTAGGAACACCAGCTGAGCCCGGAGATAACACAGGCAAAGTTACTGTTAAAGCAAGATTGGAGTTATAATAACACAGCGGGGGTAAATTGGAAGATGTAACATGATAGGAGCCGGAGCTCTGCTCCCAGGTCTGTGTCTGACAAATGACACTTCTGCCCGGCAAATCATTTAATCCCTACACATTCATCCATCTGAGTGTCACGGAGGTTTATTGCCTTCAAATTTTAGAAGAGTACCATGAAATTCAATTCATTAATAGCTGAAAACTATGCTTTAATCCTTGGATAGAAGGTGCTGGGAAAGGACAGCATATTTACCAAGTTAAGACTTCCTCATAAAATATTTTTGTCTTTACTTTAGTGAAGCCTCATCTGTTTCTCTCCTGTTTCTGCTCATGATTCCCCAGCACTTCACAACTTTGCCATTTCTCAGTCTCAGGTCAGAGCTGTGGCCACAAACAGGAACATCAGAGCCACAGGTGGGACAGGCAGGGAGCAGCTGTTCCCATAATATCCAGAGAACACAAGAGGAATCCTACACCTCACCCCTCCAGCCACAGAGATGGTTCTGAGTCTTACTTCAGAAGTACAGTGAGAGGCAGATGGGAAAACTACAGGGGGTATGGAAGAGTAATCCAGATCCAAATCTTTCCTGATGTTAATGAGGATGAAAAGTGAAGGGCTTGATTTGGCATGAGCTCAAGACCCTCAAAACCTCCAAAAATGCAGATGAAGCACCTTCCATAATCAAACCCAACTATTCCCTGTATTATGAGCAAAACCAGCCCATCCAAAACCTTTTACAAGTGTAAAACATTGTGGATTTTGATATATGCAGAAAAAAGGGCATGTTCAGTCCTACACTGTATTTAAGGATTAGACAGGTATTCATCAGCTTTGGTTTGCTGTTTCAAAACTAAAAAAACAAATTCAAATCAGATTAATAACCTGTAGCAAAATCAAATCTGGAGGAATACAGGGGCAGCAACACGAACTCCTCAGGGATCAGGAAAATGAAACAACTACAGGATGTTATAGTTTTGTTATAAGACAATAATGGATCGATCACAAAAACTAAACTTTTATCCAAAGTTGGTGTTTTCTAACATTCAACCTGTTCTTTTCGAGCCCCTGCTGCCTTTAGCTCTGAGTTACATTTTACTGGGGAGAGGTGAGCTGAATTTAGGCAGCACAAAAGGGTAAATTACCTATTTTCTTAAGTCTCGTGTAGCCCTTACGGGATCACAAGTTTTATTTATTTATTTAAGGTTGGATTTCTCACATCTTCCCTTTTTTAAGAAGATAAAAGGATTAAAATTTCATTAATCTTCAGTAGGAGGCATCACAGGGGACAATCACAGTCCTGGGCACGGGGGAAAGGGGTTTCTATGTTTGAGGAAGGACTTGATAGCTCTGATCCTCTCCCTCTCCTGCAGGAATGGCTTAAAGGAACAAAGGAATATTCTTTCAATATTCTTCCTCCTGCAAAACGTGTTGCCCCAATCTACCTAGGAAAGAAAGTGGAAAAACTGGAACCAAAAATTAGCGTTTATAGTAATTTCTTAAACACAGATCTGAAAGCAAGAAAGAAAAAGAAAGAAAGAAAGAGAAAGAGAGAAAGAGAAAGAAAGAGAGAAAGAGAGAGAGAAAGAAAGAAAGAAAATTAATAGAATGATTGAGATTAATTTGCATACTTGCTACTACAATAATTAAAGCCCTCTTTCTTATAATGTGAATGTCTCAGGCATTTCATTCACAAGGGAGATTGACACACTGATATATTTTACTTCCAAATTGTATTTCTCTTCCATTGCAGACACTCTCTGGAATATATTAAAGGAAATAGTGAGGAAGACTGATAAGAGCAAGAAACAGTGAATAACATTTAGTCAGGACTGCAAATATTTCTGCACCCTAAATCTGCCAGAGCCTCAGATCCAGGACCAGGATGGCAGCAATAATCAGACATTTGCTCCTCTCTGCTGAAGTTAAGTATCATATTTTAAAGAATCTAAAGCAGCAACCAGCTAAAAAAAAAAAAAAAAAAAGAAAGTAAGCCCCCAGATTTCTCACTCCATGTATTTAATATAATGGTGTTTCCTGATGAAACCCTTAGCAGGTGGGAGTGCTCAGGGAGACACTTGGATTTACATAAATCTGAGACAGAAAAACGCTGTTAGATGAAGTCCATGGCACTGCTTGGTTGGGATTGAGTCTTCCAGTAGAAATTACACTAGGCTCCTGACAGACTCAGTGCTCAGTCCCAGGCGAAATTCATTATTTAACTTCAGAATATGTTCCTAAAGTCTACTGCCCTCTCCTTTATAACATTAGCACAATATTTAAAGGTTGTTCATGCACAACAGGCAAACTCTAAGTTACGATTTTACCTTGCTTTTAAATCCATTCTATCACTGTCACATGAATTTTAAATATGACTCCTTGCCATTTCTGATAACCTGATTTTTACCCTTTTAAAAGGAGCAGTACACATATCACAGCCACACTCAGCAGTTAATATAATTTAATGCAAAACTACACGCAATTCTAAAAATGGAGAGTGGAATTTATTTAAAAGTTCTGCTGGACTCAACTTGATATAGTGCACCATCATAGAGTGGGGTAGGTAATAACTCATGATTTCTTCCCCATAAATGGTCAGTAAATTCAAATACTAATAATTCTTCTATAAGAAATTCATCTGCTAAGGACCTAAGTGAAGGTCTAAGTGAGTTCAAAGCCACTCACCAGAAGACACCGGGATTCTCAGCTTGGCAAATGCAGAAGAGATTTAAAAGAATCATCCGTTTGCTGTTTCGGCACAAAAAAAACCCCCAATGCTCCGTGAGCAATTTCTGTGCATAAGAGATCCCAGGATGGAAACAGCGAGGAGCAAGGAGCACACCCAGCAATGCTGGTTGGAAAGAGTTCACTAAAAGGACAGATAGAAGCTGGAGGAACGAGACTCAAATGTGCCCCACAATTTTCACAGCTCCTCTGCACGGCGTGTTCTTGCAGCCGTTCACGTATTTTTTTTTTCTGGTTACAATTTAACTTCCCCTTTGAGGGAGCATAAAAAAAGACGTTCAGATTTGAAGAGAAAGATGAAAAATCCAAGTATGAAGGATTTGGAGGCTGTAATAAAAAAAAAAACAACAACCAACCAAAAACAACAGATGGCTAAAGAGTGACTGCACGCCCCAGTTCACTTCTGGGCCCCTGGTCCCATTCCTACGCCGATGACGCCAGCACAGCCCCTCCAGTGAATTCCAGCCCAAGGAACATGGATTATCCCACGTGTGCTGGAGAGGAGATGTCTTGCACAGGCACTGGGTACTCACCCAGAGTCCTCAAGCTGCAGCCACTCCTGTGATACCTACAGGATTCAAGGATAATGTCTGTTTTCTGCTATTTTTTTTTTTTACCAACCAAAGGACTTCAGCTTCGATGAAGATCTTAGTTCTAAAAATGCGAATCAGAGCAACGAGAATGATCCAAAGTTTAAAAAGTGTTACCCATGAATAAGTGATGATGCAGAAGGAAACACAGGAATTCACACACGGAACAAGGAGGCCGAGGAAGGCATGAGATTGTTCTCTGGGTTAATGAGGAAGGGACAAACATTGTTGGAAAAAATTAATGGGAGAGATTGGGATTAGGCAGTAAGGAAAACTTTCCACCTGTAACTAACATCACCAAGAACTGGAATATCCTGCAGAAGGAGGTTGTGGGATCTCCGCTGCCAGCAACTGAGACGAGATCAGAAAAGTACCTCTCAGGATATGGTTTAGATTTCAGAGTTCTACCTTGAGGTAGAAAGATGGACTGAACGACCTCCTGAGCTGCTTTTCAGCCCTATTTTCTACGGCTTTTCTATTCTATTAAAAACATGTGAAATTCCCCTTAGCTCTTTTCCTTAAAGGAAGGAGGGTAATTCAAGAGACACGGGATCTCCAGAGCATAGCCCTTAATTAATTAACCTCATAACGTAACCTGCAGTAACACTGTGCAGTGCTGTGTGTGTGCCCCCTCCAGCTCCTGTCCTACATACCAGTGTCTTCTGGCTACAGAATTTAGAGCTTGATCACGCAGAGATTGGTGTGTCCTAACTCTCTGAAATCAATGGGAATCGAGGTGACTAATTAAGAATTGTAATCAGGCCCTTAATCCAAAGCAATAGAAAGACATGCCTTTAGAATCCGATTAGCTGCTTAATAATTCAAAACAGGCACTGAATAATATGTTGACTGCCTGGGAAAGAGGCATTTTTTCTCAGGCCCAGAGCCTGCTCTGCCTCACATTTCCACTTAACACCTAAGGGAAGAGAAGCCAACCCCCTGACAAAGCAAAATCTACACTGACCGTAACATTTTGTGGTTGTTCTCAGCCAGAGCTGCTCATTTATGCTCATTTATGGCTGTAAAACAACGCAGGACTGAAGAACTAGCTCTTCCACATCTGTTTGCAAAGAATGATTCTGTGAGGATTTCAGCTCTTCTCTGCCCTATTAAAATTTTTTTAAAAATCTATTTTTTTACGGAAGCATCTGCCTTTTAGCCAGATTTTTGGGTCCATTACCCTGGCAGCCTCTTGCTTGAGCAACACTCTTTGCTGATCCAACACTCTCAGCCCAGCTGGTGATAATCAGAACTGAGAGACTTAATTACTGTACCTTTCAATAAGGATTTCATTTTATTTTTGTTCTTTCTGCTGCAAATGCCCATGAATCAGAGGGTCACTTTAAGCACAGAATTCAATTTAATTATCCTCACAGGCATTTTTATCATTAAACAGGTCAGCTTATTAAAAAAATATCTTGATTATGAATAATGGAAAGCCTGGCAGGCAATCCAGGGGAGTTTCACTCTGAAAGCTCCCACATCCATTTGTTTGGATTTGTTTACCAAGCGCTGGGCAAGGTCCCACTGAACGCACATGACAGCATTAACTGAAACTGCATCTAATATTTAATTATAAGCGGATTTCAAAGCTGATTTATCGACTTTTTTTCCATGGGAATATTCACCAGTATTTGTAATCTGGATCATTATCTGCTAATAGAAGCAGGGAATGAGAAAACCAACACAAAAGGTCATTGACTGAGAATATGACACTGTATTTCTGAACTGGATTCGGCAACATCCTTCCCAAGGTATGGAATGGTTTCCTATAACCAGGTCCTTTCCTCAGCTAGGACAGGATCCTTTCCCAGGTAGGACACTGCTTTAATTACATGCCAGGGAGGATGTCTCTGATGGACTATCCTCACGTGAACCAGTCCTGAAAAGAAAAATCCATGCTGTTCATGAAAGATCTGATATGCAAGGTGGGAGAGAGTAAACGTTCTGGAGGAACAACAACCTGGAGAGCAGAGAACAGCAGCAAAGCAAAGCTATTTTCATGCTTGGGTCTTTTCAAGGCAGTCATTTGCATATTTTTGCTCTATTCCATATGCAATTCAGTGTAACATGATTTCTGTGTGCTATTTATAAGGCTAAGTAGTCAAGGAACCACACAGACTGTGTGTTTTATATATCCCTTTCCTTTATGCTCCCCATTTTCATTAACTTTTTCTTTTCTAGTGCTTCAACAGGCCTAGAACTCATCTATTTATTTAACCGTATGGTCAAATCTAATTTGAAAGCCAGTTGTTATTTTTAACCACTTGCTGTATGCATAAAAATAAGAATTAATTCAGTTACTGTAAGCTAAAGGGAGTTACACAAGGATGCAATGCAAGTTTTTACTGATTTCCAGAACATTTTTGCTTTCATCTTTATGTCCTCGTGACACAGAAAGGAAATCAAATTGCAGCAATAAAAAGCTGTTACAGAGAATGATCTTTAAGGGGCCTGACTGCAAAGCCAGTTCTTCTCTGGCCTTGAAGACCATAAGGAAGCACTTTTCTAATTCATCCAGGATTATTTTATGATACTGATCAAAGATAACCACAAAGACATGGATGTCTAAAATGGAAAGACTAGAAGCAATTTCTGTTCTTGGGAAAAGTTGCATTTTGCTGATTCATTAAGGCACCCAGACATAATAAGAGCAGCAGCAGCTCTCAGAATGCAAGAAGACCACGTGGCACTGCCGTGACACTGAATTCTCGTGTTTCATTTTCAATTTCCTTTCCTACATAAAATAGAACATCACACAGGCACAGCACCACAAAACTGTCCAAAACTAGGGGAGCCTCTGGAAAACCAGGACCATGTGGATTTTGTTTGACATCAAGTCACTTGTGGTGGCTGATCTCAGAGGTTTGTCGGTATTTGCATTCAGCAGAGTTAATGCATTATCTTGCCATAAATGTAGAAGTTTATTAAAACAAGGATATATCCACACATATGTGTCCTTCTCACATCAGGTGCTGATGTTACCTCCTCTGTTACTCCTCTGTCCTGCTCTCAGCTGTCTCCTCTCACAGCTACAAAACATCCCTTCAGCTGAGGTTGTCACTGCCCTGTCCAGGCTGGTAAGAGCAGCAGATTTCCCAGTAATATGATGATCTATTTTAGCTCTGATGATTCAACTTAATATGTTCCTACAGAACACAAGGCTGACCTAAGATCTTTCAGGTTATAGCCTAAGGAGTAGCATTAGTCTTATTAGTCATGAAAAATTTCCAAGACCAAGTTTCGTACAGAAACAAATCTGAATGATAAAAAAACCCCAGAGAAAATACACATATTTGCTCCTGCAATGTAAGTCGCACTGAAGTGGCACTAAAAGTGCTTAATGAACTCCAGTTAGGTCTCATACTGCTTACATTAATTTTCCAGGTATTAGATAGTTGATCACTGTATGTTTGGTTCCTTTGAAAGTTCTGCAAGATAATATTACACTTTGCTACCTGCAGGTTTTGATCATTCCTGCAAACAGAACATGGAATCACACAATCACAGAANTATACTTCCCAGAAACTGAAATGTTGCAATTATTTAATCAGTCCAAATGAGAATCAATTTGCAAACTTAGCTCTGTATAAGAAATTACCTCTACTCCAATCAATGGATTGCTTAGATTTATCACTGAATGATTTTAGAACTACATTTCTATTAGCAAAACCATTTTTAAGCAAATCAAGGTTCCTTTGAAAGTTCTGCAAGATAATATTACACTTTGCTACCTGCAGGTTTTGATCATTCCTGCAAACAGAACATGGAATCACACAATCACAGAATGGTTTGGGTTGGAAGGGACCTTGAAGATCATCTGGTTCCACCCCCTGCCACGGGCAGGGACACCTCCCACTAGCCCAGGTTGCTCCAAGCCCCATCCAGCCTGGCCTTGGACACTTCCAGGGATGGGGCAGCCACAGGTTCTCTGGGAAACCTGTGCCAGGGCCTCCCCACCCTCACAGGGAAGAATTTCTTCCCAATTTCTTCCCAATATTTAATCCAAACCTGCCCTCCTTCAGCTTAAGGCCATTCCCCCTTGTCCTGTCACTACATGCCCTTGTGAAAAGTCCCTCTCCAGCCCCCTTTAGGCACTGGAACATCTAAGGAACATTTTGATGCCTGTCCTTTCCTCCGTTCTTTGTCTCAGTTACAGTGGCTCAGCACTTGGATATCTGGCTGGAATTCTCTGTATGAATTTCTCATCTTTTTTGTCGCCATTTTTACAAATTCCTGAGGTAGCTTCATAAACAAGGTCATCGCTCAGAAATGATGCTGTGTACGAACAAAACAGAGCAGTGTTTGGTTCTTGTGCCACCTCCTCACCTTCCCTGTGCCCCTCTTTCCTTCTGGACCTGCCCCAAGCAACTCTCAGCCCATGCCTCATTCCTCCTGCAGCTCCACGTGTTAGTTTGCCAAGCGGCAGGGACAAGAACCCCAATCATGTCATCTTTGGCACTCAGCACTTCCCAGGACAGTGTCCCTGTCACCTCCACCCTGGTGAGCGGGCACAGGAAGGGAAGCAGTTGGGAGGCACTTTGCAAAGGCTGAATGGCGTAAAGGAGCTGCCAAGGGAGGGTCAGTGGGGATGGAAACCCAGAGCCTGGCCTCCAGTCCCCCATAAATGTACAGAAATACACACATATGTATTAGAAGTCTCAGTATCTGGACTGTCATTTCATGTATTCCAGTGGAATTCCAAGTGGTGGCCACTGCACCCCGCAGAAAATGCTCCCTGACCCAAAGAACTTCTGATTTCAATATTTAAATTGTCACTCGAAGGGAGAGAGAAGAAGGGCAAGAGAAGTTAAGTAGGAACGGCACGAAGAGAATAATGATTTGCCCCTCAGGTCAGTTCTACCATTTGGGAGGTGGATTTCTATTTAAATATTGTTGATGTTATTACGAAATTAGGACAGATAACAAAGCACAAAGAAACATGGGGCGAAAGAGGGAGACAGAGCAACGTCCAACCACAAAGGCCTCAACCATAACAAAATTATGCTACAAATGAGCAGCAACTCAGAATGATAAGACTTTCTAATGAAATATTAGTCTGGCTGCCACATATGTCAATCCACTAAACGTAGGGAAAGGAACTGTGGGGCAACACCCAGAATACAAATTGGACTCAGAGCAAAAGCAGCTGCAAAACAAAGAATGAGCTGACTTGACACTTGCTAAAAAATAGTCCATTAATCGTAGGAGAAATATTTATGCTTTCAAGTCAGAATACTAGTCCTGAAAAACAAAGTTCCTCACGGTATTTCCAGACCTTCAGCCACAACACAACTATTTGCATGAAAAAATGTGATTATACCATTTTGCGTGTGTGTGTTTGTTAACAATTAGTGAGAGGAGAATGTAACAGATGTCCCACATACAGGGATCTAAAAAATGTCATACAGGTAACACAAAACTAACACTGGACCACTTATTAAAAACAGTTAGATCATGTTTTATATCATGTAAAATCATCACCTGCAGGTTGGAATTAATTTTATACTGCATAATTTCTCCCTATTAAATCTGTGGGTGGTTGTTTAAAAAGCAAAGTATCAGTGATGGGTATTTTTAATGGCAACTTTGAAAAAACAGACAATACCTAATCTTAAAGTTCTACTGAATTTCTGTTGCTATAACAACGTGTGAAAACCTTTCTCCTGTTGAGGACATCTGTAGCTATTTTTACATGCAACAGCTGGATTTGTCTATCTGACTTGCACTCAGAAGAAAAAGTGTTTTATTTGCTGCCTTTGAACAAGCTTTTAATATAATGACAAATGTCAGAGCCCAGCAGGCTCAGTAGCTGAATAATCTCTGATATAAAACACATATTACATGGCAAAATTGTAAAATTAAGCAACAATTTGATTAAAAGCAGTGAGAGTCTCACAGTCCCCCCAGTCAGACACATCTCCTCCTCCCAGAGGAGGTGGAACAACATGGACACAACCAGTCTTTAAAAATGAGATCTTTGATCTCAGGAGGTGCCACCTTTGTAATTTAAATTTATCTAAAATTTACCAATACAGGAGAAGACCAAGAAGCTGAGTTGCAATTTCCTGTGTCAGGCACCTGGGAACATCCAGGATTCAGCTGTGATGGCCAAATACACGTGAAAATACGTGTAAGAGCCAACCATTCTCATCCTTCTCGACAGAAGTTTCTCATACAATAAAAAGAGCAAATCAAACCCGTGATGAACACGCAGATTTCTCCAGACCCACATAAAAAACTGCAGAATTAGGCCATGTCTAATCTTGCCCCCAAATCATAGATATCTGTAAGACTGGAAATAGAAATTAGGAGCTCACACAACCAGGCAACACCAAAATTGGCATGTAGAGAAGATAATTTTAATTTTAAAACTCCACTTTACACTTTGCAGGACGTATTTGTTATTACTGCACATAATTTAGAATATAATATCGCTGTAATGAATTACTGAAGTGAATTGTTTGTTCCCTGTGAGGATTAGGAAAGAAGGAAGTATATCCTAAAGCGGATCACAAACCACTTCTCCCATATGGGGGGTGACTTTTCAGAGCCTGGTGGAAAATCCATATTCCTCCCCACCTCAAGCTCTGGAGGTGTAAAGTCTTTCAGAGCATAGGGAGGTACAAAAGGCTATGTGGATTTCTGAAAAATTCCCTCCTACTGTTTCCAAAAAGACCTGTTATTTATGAGCTGGAATCACAAACAAAAATAGCTCACAGACTCCACTGGGACGTTGGGAATATGCAATGTGGGCATTATACAGAGGCAGGAACTGCACATATGCCTGGGGCACGGGGATTAGAAGAGTATTTGCTTTATTTTTCAAACAGAAAGGAGGAGGGCATGACATTTTGTGAACCTGTATCTTTTCTTCTCTCAGTTCTGATTTTAGCTGTAAATACATAATTACTGTAAATGCATTCAACACCTACACAAATCCTAAAACAGCCCAGAACTGTTCATCTTGCAGCTGCTGATCAATAATTACTAATTTCATGCAGAGACAGGTAAATTGCCTGTGCTTCACCCCAGGACACTTCGTGTTCAGACAGACGCCTCCAGCTCAAGGCAACAGTTTTGCAAGACAAAGGGCAAAACCAGGCTTAAGTTTTTCTTAATAATCTGCTTCCAGCTGATTGCCCAACACATTAAGATTTACAAGTTCATGCTGAAAAAGTAGCGAGTATGACTTAGGTGTCGAGCAGATTTACAGCCCAGTGGCAGACGATGGTTTTGTTGCCACTTTCCGAGCTGAATTTATTGGAGAGCTTCCTGAGGAAGGGAGAAGTGTTCAATTACCCAGTAAATATCAGAGAACATGGCTGGTGTTGCTGTTCTTCCCTTGGACAGGAATTCCACACTTTGAAGTGTGACCTTTCATTCAAGGCCCGCTGGAGCCTGGGTTTAAATTGTGTGCTGGAGAATTGGACACAGTACTGAGCTTAAGAGTGATTTCCAAGCCTGGTTTATACACAAGGCAGGAAGCAGCACAGAAAGGAAAGGCCAAAAGGCTCAAGGCAGTGGTTTCTCCACAATTCTCTGAAAGAACAAAGCAAACCAAAAAAAAAAAAAAAAAAGAGAGAGATGAAGAGCAGGAGATGAGAAACAACTGAAATTCAGTATCTGAACTCTGCAGGGCTGAGGAGCAGCTGGATGCTCTGCTGTGGTTAGTGAGGAAATAAAGAAAAATAACACGGAGGATAAAACTGTCTGGGGAAGAAAACTGCCTTGGGATGTAGGCAGGATAAAGCAGAGCACTTCTGCTCCAGGATTCAGGATCCAGGATCCGAAGGGCCTCTCAGGAATTGATTGCAATGCACTGATGATCTGAGATGGGAGGCCAACGCGGGCAGCAAAGTGGAGAAGTGTGACAGAACGGGCAACCTACTTGCACGGGGTGGGAAGCAACATATTTGTTAGGATATGGCAAAAAACAAGTAGTTCAAGCACCTTAAAGAATTTGAGAATGACCTTGTGTTAATCAGGTTACCAGGCCCATGGGAGTGGGAGGGAAATCTCCTTACTTAATAAGATCAGTCTTGATTTTAGAGATAATAGGGACATAATTACAAGTTGGCGAGGATGATGTGACCTCCAACCCGTCTTTTTAATCCTCATCTCGAGATACTTAAGGAAGCAAGTGAAAGTGGGAAATAAAATGGAGAAAGGAACAATGATCAGTGCCAAAGCCTAGTGGACAAGCCTTCAGTAACAAGCAGACCAAATTCTGGGGAACTGAAAGAAACCTTTTAACACCACATGAAATAAGATCTACATGCAGAGAAACCTTTTTAACACGTTTTCTTAAAGCAAATTACTTCAGCACACTCACAGTTTAACGGTGTGGTTTACAGCTTTGACACACGAAAGGAGAGCAAAACAGAGAGAAAATGATCTGGATTTTCTGTGTATTAATCTCCATACACAGCATGTATTTTCCCAAATCACCTCCCAAAATGACAGCCTTTTCTGTCTAGAAAAGACATATTATATTTATTCTGGGTAATACAATGTTTTTTGGAAGTCAACTCTCAGCAATCAGTCTTTAGAAACACAATGGGACCAGGGTTTTGCACAAAGGGATACAAACATCTGTAACTTCGCAGGTGCTGCCATCTGCTCACGTACCAGAATTTGTACCCACAAGAACCTCTTGGTACAGAGCTCTTTCAGCTCCTATAAAAACAATTTGGTTTAACGTTTCGGTAATTTTATGAGGAATGTTTAAGAAATAAAACCTAAGAGCTATGCACAACCATCATAAAAAATAAATATATATCTGTACCAAAAGAGAGTAGGTTTAGATTGGATATTGGGAAGGAATTCTTCCCTGTGAGGGTGGGGAGGCCCTGGCACAGGTTGCCCAGAGAAGCTGTGGCTGCCCCATCCCTGGAAGTGTCCAAGGCCAGGTTGGACCTGGGCTAGCAGGAGGTGTCCCTGCCCGTGGCAGGGGGTGGAATGAGATGATGTTTAAGGTTCCTTCCAACCCAAACCACTCTGTGATTTTATGAACGCAGTTTTCCCAATGGCCTTTCTAACTGGTAAGTTTGTGCTTATTAACCATCTTTTTTTTTTGCTTTTTAAAGATATGGCCCAGAACAGAAACCGTGGGGTAAAAGATAAACGTCAATGTCGATTTGAACGGTATCAAAACACTTAACCCAGGATTATTCCCTATCAACTATTGCATTTTTCTGATGTGTGATATCAAAAGGGAGGGAATTGCAGAGAGAGGATTTCTGCCAGCAGTGACCGACCTTGAATTAGCCTCAATAGGATAGAAAACACTTGGATTTTCAGCAGGTACCCTGCTCGTTTATAGACTATCAGCCTGCAAAATACATGAGTGACGCTGATCCCCCGTGTGCTGAAGTTCTGGAAAGTTATCTTTAGTAAGCAGGATCAAAGTAACACCAGAGCATTACCACATCTCTTTGCTACTATTTTTCCAGATGAATTATTTAATATCAAAAAACAAACAGAAAAATTCTAACCCAGTGACTTAGAGGTGGCGTTGCTCTCTGCTCACGGTTACTACACGATTCTCAAGCTGAAATCCAAAGTTGCTACATAAATTTAATGCTATTTAAGAAATCTAAGGTTTAAATAAATTTAAAGCAGAAAGGGAATAGCTTGGAGGGAAAAGAAATCAATGAAAAGCCATGAAATTTCTCTGTGTTCTATCCTTCACGTCACAAACAATCTTTCTGGAGATATCCACACACACGCACAATTAAATTAATGCCTTCAAACTGACAAGAGTGGTTAAAAATAATAAAAATTAAGCCTTTTTAATCGGAAAGCATCGCCAAAAGGTGCATCCACTGAAGCCTGACACTGACACCAAGGCCTGGCTGCTCTGATTGTTAAGGATCTGACTTAATGAGCAGAGAGTGTTCTTAAGCCCCTGCGTCTGTCCTGAGCCATCACCTCCCGTCAGAGCTCCCAGAAGCAAACCCTCCCCAGTGCTCTCTGGCTGGAGATTGAGTTGCTATGATATATGTTTATGGAATAATAGGGAAAAAAAAAACCTCTGGAAAATGTGAAGATTGCAGGCATGTTCCCTGGAAAAAATGTATTTGATTACAGGAAGTCAGAAACAATCCTGACCTAGGAATTCCTTGCTAAGAGAAGTTCTTCCCACTGTTGGTTCCAGTTTATACTCGTTTTGTTACGAATCCAAAAAAAAAAAAAGAGAGAGAGAAAAGAGGGGAAACAAAGCAAGTATTTTGGTGAAAAAATACTAAGGCACTATAGAAAGAGGTTTTCTGTTGTTATGGAAACACAGAAAGCACAGGATAGGAAAAAGAAAAGTGGATACAAAAGCAATTTAAGCTGCAAATATAAACACGGTCCCGCTTCCCGGAAAAAGTCCTTCCAAAAGATTTTGTTGTTGCTGTGCATCTAAGCAACTGAAAACTACAAATTCCTCCCCAGAGGAACACAGATAAAAATTTGAAATCCACTGTAACAAAATAATAAACAGGCCAAGGAATAAAAAAAGCAGATGGAGTTACAGAAGTGGTGTTTTCACACCCACAAAGAAACGGTTTGCTGAAAATGCAGAAACTTCAGATGTGCTGTTTGAAGTAATCAATAGAGTGGTGAAAAAGGACTTGATGCTGCATTTATCTGGAGAAAAATGGTTCTCTGTTCCTCTCTCACGTTTGTATTTTCATTTTATACATTTTGAACAGGTAGCCAAAGAAATAATTCCATTCCCTGAACATAAATTACTTATTAAAAACTGGTTGTTTTATATGAGGCTACTCTGAACACGCAGAATAGAATGTAAAATTGATACTATCTCTTAGTCTATAGTCCTTTGCACATAAAAAAGTTAATTTAAATATATTTCCTGTGCTAAGCTACATCAAGAAATAATGACAATTAATTGTACAGGCATAACCAATTAGCCACATTTGGGCTTTAAAATTCTCATTAGGTAACACTTAATGAAATGGTCCAAATGAGTTGTTCTAATGGTATAATGCTCTTTGTACCTGGATAATCCACATTGGTCAGGTATTGTGGAACAAATGGGGTGAGGGGTCAGGATGGATCCATCAGGGAAGAGCATGGAAAAGTGGCACTTTCCCCCCACGAGGGTCAGCAGATGCCTGCTCTGGAACCACCTTTCCACTGGCCCAGAAGGAAGGAAACAGGTTTTTTCACTTGTAGCAATGACCACCTGCTCGTGTAAATCAGCTGTGAGAGGCACGAGAGGCTCTGCCATCAATCCTAAATATTCCAGAGGTAGATTGTAAGTGAATCCTCCATGGTCTGAGCACCGGGGCTTTGGCCAAATATCCCGACTGCACCCACTGAACGATTCCTGCTGCTGCTGGAGGAACGGGCAGGAAATCAGCTGCTCCCCCAATCAGCACTGCTGGGAATGAGCTAATCCTTGAAAACAGTTTCTCTTCCTCACCAAAACAAAACACTGAAAAAACCCCAAGGGCAACAGACCACAAAGTTCACATTATGGACCCAATGGCTTCTAAATTCATTCTGGGAAGAAAACCATTTCCAGTGCAGCCATCCATCATCCCCCCAGCTCAGGAGCTTTTTACTCCCTGCAGGGCAAAGTCTCTTCATCCTTGTTCTGTCATTTTAAACTACAGAAGGGAACAAATCACACACCTAAGACCACTGCTGCTTTTTTTATTCTTTCTTAGACCAAATTTTTAAACCATTTTGTGGTTGGGAACTCTGAACTCAAGTATCTGAACTGTGCTGACAGTAATGGTGTGGTTAAAACCACTAAACTCTTCATTTATATACACCTCTATGTGAATAAACAAAAATCCAGCAATATTCACATAGATGTTACCACAGAAAGAGACTGAACTACACCAATTTACTAGAATTAACTTTGGCTCAATGATTCCATGCTCTTGCTCACACATTTGGCTCCAAATACCTGCCAAACTCACTAATATTCTCTAAGTAAAATTTAGAAAGAGGAACACGGTTCTTATCAGGGTCTAAAAGGACTTTTTTTTGGGGGGGGGAAATCCAGGTAAAGGAAAATTCATGTTGTTGTTCACACTGAAGCATTTTACCTCATTTTGTGAGGATATTCACAGAAAGCCACCCTGTGATTTTCCAAGATTTTTCAGCAACACACACACAAAAAGCCAGCTCTCTACATCTTTAAGAACATGAAAGTGCCACAATAAAATACTGTCACATCTGCATTTGACCCACTGCAGTTCAAGAAATGCAGTTTAAAATTCAAATGTGCAGCGAACATTCCCTGGTGGCCGCCTGGTCAGGAGCTTCACTGCCACTTCTGAGCCAGGAGAAGGATAATTGCACCAAAGAACCTGAGGAAACGGTCCCAGAATATGCATTTTCCTTTGGGCCCAGTGGGAGCAGGACTTCAGGAGCAGCAGGATGGTCTCCCTGCTGACCCCCCCCGTCTCTACTGCACTTATATCTTTGGAGCACAGAATCAGTTACAACTCTCTGCCATAAAAGATACAATGCACTGATTTATCCCTAATTAAGGATGAAGTAGAGAAACAACATTTGATTGTTATTTACCTTTCGACATCTGTTGGTCTCCTTCAAATACAGTGATTTGAAAGAAGAGAAGAAACCTCACTAATTGCTCTCAGAGCTGTGTGAAGAGTTCAGGCTTTCTGTTTCTGGGCTTTTGTAGGGAAGAGCTATGTTTCAGATGTAGTGTGTGTTGCTATGGTAATTATTATTTTACTGAATGATATACATTCAGAACTGATTTCATATTGTCAGACAGCAATTAAACAGATTAGACTGTGTATACTCACAATCCTGAAATACTTCCAATTTGTTTTAAATGTTAGGGCATGTGAAAAGCACTGGTGTGGGGAGTGAACCACCAATTCCAAGGGCAGCTCCGGATGAACAGGTTACCTCTTACCTCCTCAGTGCTCTATTCACAGGCCAGTGGTTCCTAAGAGCAGAGACACAGCAGGATGTTTGGGGCCTCAGTTCAGACACTGTCTCTCTGGCTCCTCATCTCCTGCCCATTCTTCTGCCGCAGACTTGAAATCTCTCATCTTTCCAGATGGCCAGAGCAGCAGCTACAGTAACTACCCAAAATTGAACATACTGGCTTCCATCTTCCATTATTACCGCTCCCGTCAGAGGAAGTTTTCGCTTGCTGACCACTGAGAAAACCTGCTAAATGGAAATAAATGATTGTCCTCATCCTGCAGTGCCTTCTGCCACCATCCAACCGCTGAAAGCATCGGCTGCATCCTGGTTTTGTCACCAGGACACCTGTACAATAGAACCAAAGCATGAGGCACTCAAACTATCATCCATCCCAGGTCCAACAAGTACTTCAGACTGACAGTCATTTCCAGGTTTATCCAGCCCTCTCAGGTATAACTGAAGCTACAGAAGGACAAAGGCAGTTGAGGGAGAAAAACAGGGAGCAACATGATTTAATCTTCCTGAGAGGTTCTAAGTATGTCGGAGTAACTAGAGACACAGTATTCCCACAAGGTGAAAATGATGAAACCCTTTGGAATTTTATTTGCTATGTCTTAGCTTGGCAAAGGAAGAAATGATAGAGGCCAGGCTAGGAAATCAGGAAAGCTCAGGCTTGTGCCCAGCTTTAATACATCCTTTCTTTGGTAAATCCATCAATTGCAGAATCCCATTTTTTCCCCATGCTAAGAAATAACTCAAGACAAAATTTAATACATGTGAGTAGGGATAGTCAGGGAGATGAATGATGAGTTTGAAAACTCATGGATGAAAAACATTAGAAAAATGCCCAGAACTGTCAGGAAGGAAAGTAGCTGTGCAGCTTCTGAACAGAGGATAATAATCTCCAAAAGAAGAGTAAATGCAGTGTTCTGTAGGTCCATGGCTGGATATATGCAATAACAGAGGTACAAATAAAGTAAATCTTTAAGCTTCATGGGGAGGACACCTGACAGGCACAGAACAGCAAGGGAAATTACGAGAAGTTATTTAATTATCCATATATTTTCTTGGTCATTCTCGCTATGAAGTAAGTTCTTTTCATAGGTTGACATATTACAGTTTGTGGGAGCAAAGTCAGTTAAGAGATCAGGAGTGAGTCAGCAGGAGAAGGCTGCTGGAAACATTAATCTTGCAGAAAGCTAAAGGACAAGAGGAAAACAGAATCATTCCGGATCAGAGAGGATATAATGGGCACAGAGGGTCTGAAAGGTGAACAGACTGATGGCTGCACAAAGGAACAGCAGACTGCCAGGAGCTGGTACAGCACAGCCCATAAACAAAGAGGAAACAAACTGCCTAAAATAAGGTGGAACCTTCAAAATGAGGATAAAAGTAATTGTGATTCCAAAAGGAGATCATAATTTCCCCAAAGGATGTCATGTCATGGCAACGTGACTGGAGCAGTTGTAAGGCATTTGCTGTTTCTCTTGGTGATAAGGAATCAACATAATCTAGTCCTTTGGTACTGGCATTTCAGACAGTCCACAAAGGACCTGGAATTCAGCCAGGAAAGTCTGGACTTATCTTTTTGTCCCAGTTCCCAACCCCCTGAATAGTGGGGGCTTTGTGTGCCATCAGCAGATCACTGAAATATGCAGGTTGTTCACAATAGTACTCAAAAGTACTACCCAAAATCACTAAAGCAATAAAGGCTTTTTTAATGTCTTTTGGATCAAGCTGTCAGGTTTGCAAAATACTCTGTGCTGGGTACTCCTGACATATGGTCAGAATAATTTGGTTTGTTTTCTTAAATGCAAGCTCGTTTTAAGGCAAATTTACTCTGTGAGAGCTGTGGAGGGGAAAAGGAAGCAAAATGAACCGGTGTTCAGTTCCAAGGGAACTTATAATACACATTTAATTTTAATAGGTATTGAAACTGTCTGCTGGGCTTAATACTCAGGCTAATTATGACTAAACCAGAATGGTGGTTCTTTCCCACTTTCTTTTGGTGTTGTCTGGAGGGAAAGGGGAGATACAAACAAGGTCATTCACATTCCAACCAGCAGCTGCCAAAAGAGCTTGAAAAAAGAACCTTAACTGTAATTTCTGCATCTGGAAAAGAATGCAAATGGTTAACTAGTGGCAAGATCCCACAGTATGAGGTTGGTAAAGCTCATAATCCTCAGCTTTCCAAAAGGGCCACAACATTAAAATTGAGTGGTAAAGGAACAGATCACTCTTTAGGACTACACTGGCAGATGAAGGGCAAGTCCTAAATGTCCCCAGCTTTGCCCTTAAAATGGTTCTAGCAACTTCCTTCAGCCTTTGCCTGGTTAACTCACAATTAGCATGTGTGAGGCTGAGCTAAAAGTTATTTTAGGAGCCAACTGGAAAGGAGATTCAGCCTTTTTAAAAATGGAATTGTTTTCTATGGTTTAAGACTGTTTCCATGGAGAGACCACAGCATATGAACATCTTTAGGCCAAGTGCTTTGCTGCAGGCTTATCTGAATGAAGGCACCACAGGAGGAAGGATAATTGAGGCCAGTTGTTTAAAATTCATGGGCCTCCTCCTATACTTACCTCAGGAGCAGTTTATTTTCATTATTTTGATCTGTTAACCATTTAAAAGTTAAACAGCGCTAAACACATCTCTTAAGTGACACATCTTAATATAATATTTACTCAGGGTAGAATAAACTTAGTTGCAACGATGTCATGCTATTGGGTGACAGTGGCAAAGTGGCAATATTATACTGTAGATGAATGTAAAGGGGTGTAGAAGGGGAAAAAACATCCATCCTAAATTCACATAAAAAACAGGGGGCTCTGAACTACTGCCACTTGGGAGAAGCATTCTTCTAAGGTATAATAAATAGGGCTATTAAAAAGGCAGTTTACTCTTCGCTAAAGGAAAATAAAGCAAACAGAACGGTGGTAGTTATTGGGATTGGGAATGTTGTTATATTACTTTATAAACCCTGACTGTGCAGCATGAATATTATCTCTGATTGGGATCTCAGTCCAGCTTCTCTCCTTACAACTTCCCCTCCCAACACACACACACAAACACAGACAAACTAGTAAAAGTACACACAAGGCAATAAAAAAAAGATGAAAAGAGTGGAACAGCTGCTCTTTGAGGAAGAATTAAGAGTTTATATGGTTTAAAAAGTTCCTTGAATGGAAGACCAGCAATATACTGGATATGCTGTGTGTTCTTGCACACCCTCATGGGGCAAATCCAGAATTTGACCTTTCCCCCTCCCCAAAATGCTGGTAGGAACGTTGCAGGAAAAAAGGTTTGGGGTCCAGGATCTAACATTTAAGCTTGAATAACTGAAAGATATTTATCTAAGTCTTGAGCACATTTTCAGAGGTTAAAAAATGTCATCTCCCCGCTCTGTGCTCACCCCATCACGTGCATGGCTGGGTCAAGCTGTGTTTCAGGCAGTGCAATAACTCCTGTTGTGTGGGCTGTGTTGGACTCAGCTGCAGTGGCAGGGCTCCTTTCCTGCACCGTCAGCTCACACTCCACTCCAATGTGCTCAGCTGCAGCTCTCCTGAACCCGGGTGGGATCCTGTGGGCCTTTTCCAGGGGGGAATGTTATGGGATGCAGCCCATTTATGGTGGCATCAAACTAGGGCAGTCAGCACAGCAAGAACTTAACCCAGTTACACTTCCACGGTCACACCCCATCCCGGGAAAATTAAGGACAAAACATTCAGCTATATTTCCAGGTTTTGCTGAAGGAAGATGATCAGCTGAACCACCTCCCAGTCCAGCATAAGAGCCCTCACCCTCTGTCTGCATTTATTGCACCGCATTGTTTGTCCTGTGCCTGGGTTAGGAGGACACCTGCACACTTCTCCTAAGTCAGAAGGGTCATTTAAAGCCTGAGTGGAAGAAGAAGGACAGGAGGAAAATTTCCTCTGGCAAGGCAGGGGGTTGCCGCTCGCTCTGCCTTCGCTCCTGGCTCTGCTGTTCATGATAAATGTTGGTGCTGGGCTCTGAGAGCTGATACTCAGAAGACAATAGCTGAGCCTGGGAACATTTTCTATAGCTAAAGAAATCCCATTTAATATCAGAACATTTACCTTTGACATCAGAACCTCTGTATACACGAGAGGAACAATTTACACTGACATTTTCCATAGCAATCCTCTTTTCCATTACAAATGCATCATGTTCTTTCCATTCTTATGCATGAAGAATAATGACCTTAAAAGTAACATTTCAATTTACAGGAAATTTTAACTAGTACAATCATCATACCCAAAGGAATATGACATTGAAATATTATTCTCTTGAACTTTGCAAAACACAGTAAGATATCAACACAAATAACAAACCTTTCACTGATTTAATACTTAGACACTGTGGTGAGGTATTTTTGCAAGTAAAGGTTAATTTGCTTCTCCCTGCACAAATAATATTGATAATTAAGAAACAGTCCATATTCACTCACTCAAACCAAATTTCCTGGGGAGGAACAGCAGCAGAGAGAAGAAAAATTAGCAGATTTTGACCAGATTCTTTGACCTGCATTTCTTGGGCTAATGTGAAAGTATCTCATTAAGATGCAAGCAAGCAGCCCATGTGAGAGGAATTCCAGCCTACCAATTGCCTTTGTAATTCCCTGTATTATGACAAACATTTCTAAACACTGGCAGACATTTTCTAACCACTACCTGCAGATTTGCACATTATGCATAGGTCAAGATCCCTGTTTTACTACCAATATACGGTATAATATGGACAGCAACCCTTCTATTTTCCTTTGGAAAAGAAACCAGTTCTGTGGAGAGTGCAGGTGAACAAAACAAGGACACTGATGAGCCACAAAAGTCCTGTCAGCCACAATCCTGCAAACAAAATATGTCAGCAGAAGAAAAATGGAAATGTTCATGTATTTCTTGAAATTCTCGATCTCATTCCGCTGTTTTGTTGCATCTCTGGGGATAAACTCAAAAACCAGACAGGCTTGCTTTGTCATGTTTCTTCTCTGGAGAATTTTGAAAAAGAACCTATTTGCACCAGTGAAGGTTGAAAAAATCTGAATCAACAGTGAGTGACACGCTCAGCTAGTTCCTTGCTCCAAAACAAGTGAAACAAGAAGACACTGTATCTTTCATCCAACCGAAGCCATTACCCCCAGTGGATTTTACACATTTGCAAATATATTTATGATGCCTCATTAGCTTGGCATGATGAATAAACTCCATCAATCAACATTTATTTTACTAGATTTAACTGCTATTACCCTTGAGTTGAAAAGGAAATGAAGAAAAATGTAGGCATGTAGGAGCTGTTTGCCCAAGGGGTTTGTTAAGGGTGAACTAAAAAAGAAGTTATAGAATCATTTAGGTTGGAAAAGACTTTTAAGATTGAGTCCAACCATTCCCCAGCACTGCCAAGCCCACCACTAAACCCTGTCCCCCAGGGCCACATCCACACATCTTTTAAATCCCTGCAGGGATAGTGACTCAGCCACTTCCCTGGGCAGCCTGTTCCAGTGCTGGATAATCCTATTGGTGTCAAGAGGGTTCTTTTGTTTCTAAAGAGGAATAAGAATTACTCGTCTGCTTTAAATGTTCTTGTCAACAGACACATCTTCCACCTGGGGAAGGGGATAAGGTAAAGTTAACAGGAGCTGCATCCAGAGAGCTGAAAGTCCTGAGCACCTACTCATTTGGCAAGGAGCTGAGATGACAGGAATTGGTGACGTGGTTCTGGTTCTTCATGTGCCACTGTCACTACCGCCTAAATCACCAGCAGAAGTGCCAGGGGCATAAATTTTAGATGAGCACAAACTGGGGAAGGGTTAGGGTTAGAACCCCTGAGCAAACCCCCGCTACTGCAGCTGGCAGAGATTGCTCTGAGATTTAACACAGGGTTTTGAGAGTGAAACAATGGCCTCTGTCAGCCCTAAATTAAACTATATTTATTTACAGAGCCTGTGCATGCACATCTGTGTGTGTATGCCTCTAAAGATAAAACAGCAAGCAGACAGATGTTGATTCATGGAGAGTTAGAATCAAAATAGCCTTCTTGCTGATTACACCATTCAGTACTGGGCTGTTTTGTCCTATTTGATGTTATTTTTTCATTGCTGAATGCTACAACACTGTCTCATCTCCAATGTACTTTAATAATGCCACAAAGGTACTAATTGACCAGAACATTCCAACAGTGTATATATTAAGACTCCCATCATGCAAAAACCAACAAAATAAATTGCTAGTTTTATCTGTGCTATCTATCTGTAGATAGGTAGCTGTAATCCCAAAATCTCTCTATATCCCAATCCCTCTGTTTTATCTCCAATATAATACTGGAAAAAACCCACAACAAACCGTGCTTATGTTACACCATATTAAGAGCTCAGCAGTATTTCATTAAATAGCTACATTTGCTTTGTTTGAGATTACGAACCCAGATCTCCCTCCTTCTGGCAACCCATAATCCAAGATATTTGGCACTTTATCAACAATTCCAGACTTGGAAGGATTATAGATGTGCTGACAGTTAAAGGGAGTTAGTTCTCTGCCGAAGAGAGATAAGTAGCATGTATTCTTTGATAAGTCCTATCAGAGCCCCACTCTGACAGGAATTCCTTCACGGAATGCCACTAAATCTTAGGCCATGAAGCTCATTAAAGGCGGTGCCATTTGTCCCACTAGAGCCTGAGCTCCCCTGCCACCAGTAAATATATTCCAGCTCTTTCCCCAGTTATATCCAAACTGCTTTATATTCCAGATTCAAAATAACTGTCTGGGCTTCGTGGGGCTGGGAGGGGGAGAAGATGGAAGGCTTTTGTAACAGCACACGGAGATCCAGCCCAGTTAATCTGGTTAGCTGTAAGAGGAAAAGCTGTCCCGTGGCTTTGTGTCAGAGGAAGGAGCTGTGTGGTAGAACACAAACACCTTATTCTGTTTGTAAGCATTTAATTCCCATCATTTGCTGGGAGTTACCCCATGAAAGAAGTTGTTGTAGAAACATTGCTGTTGGGGCGGGGGGGTTTAAATCTTAGCTCTTTAGTTGCAACGAGTCTTCTCCGTGCCAGATTTTTCCAATATAATTACCCACATATGCACACACACGCAGAGCACGAGGATCCATGCCAGTACCATTCAGGAGGAGCAGATCTAAGCTGACTGAATATTGTTCTTCTACAGGAATATCATAACAGCTTCTGCAGAATTTGGTCATACTTGTATTCACTTAACTGGCTGCTCCACCATTACAAAATCCATTCTGAAATCTCTTCTTGTCTTCAATATAATTGGTGAAATAACAGAGCAGCAGCAGCAAAAGCCTTCCTGTATGTGTTACGAAGGTCTCGGATCAAACACCTCAACAGATTCATTTAAAGTAAGTGTATTATAATTTCCTAGATTATTACCTGCCAAAGCTCAGTGGGTGGTCTCTGAAGGCCTACACTGACAGGAATCCCAGGTTCTTAGAATTCTGTCATATCTGTCTGCAGCCACCCCCTCAATGTTTCCAGTTTCCCTTCTCCTGCTTCTGAAAGTAATTCCCTTGGTAGCTGTCACATTAAGATATTGGGATACAGTCCTCCCGCTGCACTTTCAAATTCCAGCTGAACCTGGCTGTCAAGTTCCCGAACAGAAAGCGAGTACAACCTACTCCAGTGCCTTGACATTCATTTGCCTCGTGCTAATGAAAGCCAATTTCTAATTTCAACCCTTAATTGTGATCAATAGGGCTTGAATGAAACTTATTCAGACAAACAGAGAGAGAGCAGTGACAGGAGGAACTCACACCCCGTGTGGCTGTTTGGGATTACGTGCCACCCAGATTTGATTCTGCAAGTGCAGCTGGTTTTCAGAAAGAGGGAAATGACAGCTCAGAGCGTTATCAGGGGAGCAAATCCGGCAAAGTTTGAGAGCTCAGTAAAAACTGGCAATGGGTATAGAGTCAGACCAAGTCAGACCAGCTTTTAAGCACATTTTATCACTCTATATCTGGTTTTACATAAAAGAGCATTCCTTAAGGTGCCTCAGATACTTTATGGAGAGAAGTTTATTCCCTGCAGGTGTTAAGGCCCAACTCCTGCCTGAGCCATCACCTCTGACTCTCCACTGCCTCTTTTATACTCCAGTGATATAAATCACCTTAGAGCACGTTCAGCTTATTTCTGTCCCCATAGTGGACACAGGGACACAACTGGGAGGAAAACTCTACAGTTCTCCTGCATGCTGAATTCAGAATAGACCAAACCAGCACAAGAACTTACGGGTACGCACATTAACATATCACTTAACTGATCTGATAGTTTTTAATAAGCTCTTAATCACGTTATTTTTAACGAAGGAATTGAATTTGATGTTAGTGGTGACCACGGGCAAGCTTGTTTGCTTCCTTGGCTATAGTTAAAAGCTGTCCTAAACAGGAGCTGAGCTGGGTATTTGTGTGCCTTTTTTTTTTTTTTTTAATTATTGAACACCATGGCTTGGCCAAGAGTTTGCAGAGATAAAATAATCCAAAAGATATTTCCAAGCGTGATATCAAGGGTAACACTTCCTAAAGTGCTTTGTTGATGCTGCCATTTTTCGGAAACTTTCCCAGTTTGTTGTTCCCACCAGTGTTACGAGAAGGGCAGCAATTTTAGACACTTCACTGTAAAATTTGGTTATCATGTCACTTACCCTTGCACTAAGTGAGACTAAGCAGCTTGTATTTGCTACTCATACTGACACTAGTAGTGTCTACTGTTTTCACAGATAGTACTAGAAAGGTTTTATAACTACACACAGAGAGCAACAGGAAAAATTACAGTAGAATTCATCAGACTTGCATCCAGCTACCAGGGCTGTTTTAAAAACACTGCCTTATCATGCATGTATTTTTGTTTTCCTCGGATTATGATTATAACAAATGAATAATTAGCCTTTGCAAGGAAATATTGAGAGTAGCATCATCCTCATACAATTAACTGTATTCACACAACAGAGATGTGTAAACTATATTTGGATCCAGGAGGTGGAAAAAACGGATGAATCTGAGGAGCAAAAGAATGCCTGTGGAACACTTGGGTTTTTACAGGATATCCAAGCATGTAGGCTGGAAAAAGAATGTGGAAGATGCAAATATACTTCATATAGCTGCAAACTCTTTATTTTGTTATTAAGTCAACATATCACTCCACACTTCAGTTCTGTCAGCAACAAGCAGAGTACCAGATCTCCTACACAGGGGAAAGAACAAATCTAATAACTACCAATTCCTCTTACATATCAGAAAGCACAAACCTGCTAATTGCCAATTCCATCCAAACTGATGTATTTTGGCAGGCTGGAATCAGGAGATTAGTTGCAGTCTTTGACCTTGGAAGCAAAGTACATTGTCCTCCTCACAATCTCCAACAAGCAGCAAGCAAAGTTCATCAGCACCAGTTTCTGGGGTAATTTGCCACATCAATGTGCTTGTGTTCATGGTGAGACTTCTGCATTACGAGAAATTCTAATTTCTCATTTATAAAACAGCAGTAGGAACCGGTAGAGAACGACAGATTTATCTTTTCAAACTGCTCCTGGAAATACAAAAGCACCTAGAGGTGGGTTGATCGCAAGAAACATCAGTTGGACAGAACAATTTGGACCCTCTATTTGCCTTGTCAGACTTCCCTTGTCATGGAAGAAACAATTAACACTGGCAAAAGAGAAGGGTGAGACCTGAGAAAGATTACAACTCTATAAAACCATAGTTAAGATATTTAAGCTGTTGCACTATAGTTACTTTTGACAGATTATTGAATAAATAAGTGAATATGTTTTGGGAAAAATGTGCAGTTTTCACCAAGGAATCGAACGGAATGTACAGTTTTTCACCTTGGAGAGGGAGAAGAAGCATCAGTCTGTTAGATTCTATTGATTTCAGCTGCCCAGACTTTAAATGGAACTGATTAGGTTATTAGGTTCAATCAGTGTTTTCCTGATGTTTAAACACAGCCTGTTAGGTCTGAAGCTGGCAGGTAACTGCAGGAGAGAGCAGGCCAGCAATCCCTTTTAATGCTTTTAGCCGAGCTGATGTTTCCGAAGGTCTAATTCCAAGTTTATTTTTTTAATTATCTGTTTTCCTTTGACACCGCGTCTGTTACATTTTCTCATTCTGCCCCTCTGTTCTTGAAGTGCTAATTGAAAACAGACCCCACTTAGGTTTCCTCTTGGTTCTGAGAGGAACCTTCTGCACTGACAGATCCCACCTCATCTTTGCTCACAGGTTAAAACCCCCAACCACCCAACCTCAAAAAAACCCCAAAATTGTACAATGGGTGCAACTATGGTCCAAAGGAAGCACTGGAGAATTGTGGCTTTGAAGGGCACAGTCTCATCCCCTGACCCCAGCTTGGGCATTTTCATGGCCAGTCTTGTAGTATTTTGTGTTTTATTTCAAGCTTCAGCTGTTTGAGACAAGCAAGGACTTTCAAATTACAATTATTCTTTTTTTTTTAAGGAAAGTTTCCAAGTTTCTTGATTGCAGAGTAAAAGTTTAAAGTGTTTCTAAGCACCTTTTTCGGAAGCAAAACCAACACCAGGGTTTTTTTCCCCCAGTTATTATAAATTTGCATCAGTTGTATCATTTTGAGCTAAATTGTGATACGTTGATTATTTGGTTTGGCAGCACTTTCTACTTCACCTTTTCTTTCGCATATTCTTGTTGTAGGAAGTGGCAATTTTTTAATGCCATTTTTATATGGCACTTTTCTAGAGGCATAAGAAAAGCACATGTCAAACAAGACTCCTAACTGGACTTTGATTTGTAGCAGCAGCTCAATAGAATTATCATTTAATTTTTAGCTACAGAAAGACACGAAAACTTTTTGAAAAGGGCAGAGAGTGGGGAGAAAAGATTAAGAATGAAAAGGATTTTCTTAAGGGGAGAAGAATTTTTTAATGTTTACTTTTAAACCAAAACTGACTTGCTCTTTTCTTTTCTCCCCCCTATAAATTTTTCGAACCTCCTGCCCTGTTTTATGTATTTATCCTTCCTTATTCATAGGAAAGTAAAACAAATCATCTTCCTCAAAATAACGGATAAATTTGGAGTAAATTAATTAACTCAGTTGTGAAACATAAGGGTTTATGAAACTGGAGGATGTGTTAGTTTATTCTTGGATTTAAAAGTAGCAATTTTTGCGGGTCATATCCTGTGCCTTTTTACTTAGCCCAGACTTCCTTTGACATAACTTGGAAGCTCTTGACATGCAAAAAATGTGAATTATCGTCCACTCACACTGCCAGGGTTGGCATTTTCCTGAACCTTTCCATGTTTATTGTTGCTGCCAGTATTACTACCAGGGCTTAACACCTCTGAATGTTTTCTATTCTGTCTGCCAGACAGCCACAGGCAAAAAGAACAGTGTCATACCTTCTTCCCCACTAAAAGGAGACAGTTGAATTATTTTATCGGTCTTTCCAAAAAACTTCTGAGTGCAGCCTGAAGCAGCTCCCTGAAAAGCATTTGTAACTGGTAACAAGATATTAATAGCAAACCACATGAAAGCCAGAGCATGAGAAAGTACCAGATCTTTTTCTAACTTTGAAAATTAAAGTTACAGCACAGCCCCAAGACCTTGCAAGAGATGGCAAAGCACCAGCACAGCAGCGTGTAACCGACTTGAATTTAGCAACTTTGCCACAACAAAACAGGGGTTACAAAAAAATAATTGAGGAGTTTCTCTGCTTTGCAAAGCCATTTCACAGCCTGACAACGATTCTCTAAGGAATGAATGGGTGGGTCGCTCGGGTTGTGGTATTATTTGATTCCTTCTTCCTCTTTCTGCTTTATTTTTTTCACGCTACCTGATTAGCTGGTTTTCATATCTTTGCAAATAAAAAGCAGACTTCCTCAAAGCGCTTTCCTTTTTCTTTCTCTACTTCCTCAACAGATGTTCGTTGTTATCTCTACTTCAGAAGGCATTTTTCTCAGAATTAAAAAGAAAAAATAACACCTCCCACAAGGTGTCGATTCCAGCTTTAGCATTTTAGGTTACAACCTTTGTTTTTATTCCTGTTAAGATGCACAAACATAGCATGGAAACAAGAATCGTGTGACTTCATCAGTTTCCAGAGGACAAATTAAATTGAATAATTTTCAATATGTTAACGCAAAACTAGCTTTCCCAAAAAAACCATCTGTATTTTGTAATATATCAAATATGTATTTTATATTTGGTTTCCTAAATCTATTTAATACACAGTTACGTTAACAGAAATAGAACAGCCTACTAAAAAATAATGATCAAAATATTTAGAGTTCATTGCTTTCTGCATTAAATTTTGAACTAGTTAGGATGAATTTAAGAAGTGTTTTTCAGATTTATTGTATTCTACTATGTACACTGATTCTAGGTAATTAAAAATGCCTGTTCTTATTCCCTGTTGACACAACTTTTTTCTTGTACCTCCCAAGACATAGGGAGAGTTTGTAAGATTTGGGGGAGGGGAGAAATATTTTAGGATATCTAGTAATTTTGTAGCAGAAACTATTTTTCCTTTAATCCCCAGAGCCATATTTAGAATTCTGTGGCTTGGCTCATGTTTTCGGAGATGACTGTTGTATGTCATAAACAGCATCAGCCCTCGTAAAAACCAAGTGAATGCGACTTGCACCCACTCGGGTTTGTGAGGTGCTAAACCAAAAGCATCCAATGGCCAAAAGTGCCCTTCTAAAATTAGTGCACAATGTAATTAGGGAGATTGAAAGTATTCCATGGGATCATTTGGGTCATTCCTAATCCGCCAAACTGAAAAAGGCGAACACCAAGGAGAGCTGAAAGCACTTAAAATTCATTTTCAGGTGAACGATGCACTGGGGAAGGGGGTCAGTTATTTAGTGCAGGCTCAGTTCTCCTCTCCAGCCAAGGAGCCTGGACACACATCCCCAGCCAGGCTCCCTGGAAAAACCTCTCTTTTCCCACTTGTTTCAGTGGGAATTGCACCAGTTTCACGCAGTGATAAGTCTAACCCTCTGTTTGTATGGAAGAGAATTATTTGCATTGATTTTACGCTGTTGTACCACTGAGGTAAAAGGTCAAAGGCTTGAGAAAAGACCTCACACTTTTATTTAATCAATGCTCGTTTCTACTGGGGGTACTTTCACCAACAATTCACATGCCTGTGTTCAGCTCAGGATCAAATAATTCTCTTTTAAAATCTGATGGTTTGGTTATTTCAAAATTTGAATTTTTTGGAGTGCCAAGAGGAGGAGAGACTAAGTTCCTGTTACACCAGATTGATCCCTTACCCTGTGGAGCACATCCCAGTGAGAAAGCAGGACCCGGAACACCCCAACTCACCCGTGTTCTGCAAGCACAAAGTGGGTCTGTCCCCAGGAGTGTTCCTCCTAATCTCTAGAAATACTGGGCTTCTGACTTCTCATTACCAAATATATAGGTTTTTACCCAGCTTTTCAGAAGAAAGGTAATAAGGCAGCTCAGAGCATAAGCCTTTTGAAGACAGGGACCTTTACATATAAATACATGAATTCAATCATATTTGCCTCAAACACAGAGATGAGATGACAAACAGAGTGATGCTACTTATAAGAAAACCTTAGTTTAAAATACGTGTCATGCTGTGTATGTAAGTGTGTACCATTAGTTTATATTAACTTATTCCTACTTTTTCTGCAGGTAGGAGTTTTAGATAGTTTATCACCGTTGTCAGCTGGGCCCATAGGTTTTAATAAGAACTGAATGTTTCCCTGGATTTTCAGGTGATCTATTCCAAGCCAACAAACCAAATACCTTATTTTTTTCTAAATGCATTATGAGTTTTATCAACGCTGTTTCACATAACTGAATAAAATAATCAAGCAATGCTGAGCAAAAGCTCATTGCACACAAATCTATTAAACACGGAAAACCAAATTTCAGGTACCTCATATTTATTCTGCTGGGAAGCAGAAAAAGAAAACACAACAATTTGCTGAGTTCTCAAGCAGAGCATGGGGGTTTCAGCCTTCCAGAACTCCAAGTTAGGACTGAAAGTACCAGAATCATTCTAGAAGCTGATTAATATGACATGCAGAGTACCGTGTTTGTAACACTAACAAGGAACAACTTACCACATTCATTTCAGATCTTTGAACCTCAGTAAGAAGGTCATAGCCTGAGGTGAAAGGAACAGCCCCGGAGACAGTGCCAAGAAGTTAAAATGCCAAGGCCTATTTTTATACACTGCTTCTATTTTTAGTTACACCATGATGGAAGTACAGAGCCTATGAAAAAATCATGTTCTCAAATGGGAGAAAGTACTCAAGTTCTTTACTGTAAATGAAGAGCAAGAGAAGCTAAGCTTGAAAAATTGTTAGGTGCAATTTAACAGACTTTACTGGATCATCAAAGGCCAGCAAAAATAGCTTCAAAATCACATCCTCTGAGAAAATTAACTTTAAGGAGCTACCCACAATTTTACCCAATTAATCAAATATTCCTTTTCTTGTAATTACAGCTACGAGAAAGTGCAAATGTTTCCCAATTCAGGTTTGTCTGCATCCAAGCACGTTTTCCCCAGGATCAAAGTTTAGCAGTCAACTTTTTCATTTTGGTTTCCCAACAAAAAAAAACCCAAAAAAACCATCAAAGTGCTCACCGGAGATCACGTAGAGTTCAGGACTGGGAGCAGCACCACAGCTCCAAATGTTGGTGCAGTTACTCAATCATGAGTTGCCCTCAGCTGTTTTCCATCCAATATAAACACAAACGGAGGTAATCCTGCAATCTAGTTAACTTGTTTAACTTCTATATTAATTATAGAAGTACCCAAGGGCAGCTACTTCCCACGCACTCCTAATTTATGACTCCGATGATTACTTCTTTATAAAATGTCTTATTAAAGGCGGGTAACGTTGTTTCTTCCTAATGAAGTACAAAGGCACAGCAGAAATGTTGCTGTAAAACAAGTCCACAGTCTGCAATCATTTTATCTAATCACTAGTGCGTTGTAACAACAAAAATCTAGAGTATTTGTTTAGTAGTTTAGTTTTCAGCCAAGCCAAACATGAGACCCTTCAGCACAACATGTAGCAATGACCATTTACAGTTTAGTGGAGTGTGACTGGTTACCAACATGTCATGGACACATATTGTCCAGAATACATTTATTTTTATAATCATTCGCATTATGTAATCGTGGTTGCATTGCATAAGTCAGTCTTGCAGCATGCTTCAAAGAACATCTAATGTTTTAAGCCACTAACTCCATTTCATCCCATTTTTCACGTGTCTTTCCTAGACATTGAGACTATTCCCAAGGGAAAAGAAGAACCAAAAAAAAAGAGCACACAACCAAAGGATGTGAAGAGAGAAAATGGTGCAGAACAGCCAGAGAATATGACAGCAAATACAGGAATAAATAATATTCTCATTATCTGTGTACTACATGCCCTGTTGCTTTTGCTTTTAATGTGATCATGTAAGCAATTTAGCAAGACAACAAAAATGAATGAGTGTACACCAGTGTCAAGGCACTGAAACTTCTACTCACCTACTGGAAAACGAACTAAAAGTTTAACCTTAGCATCAATCCAAATATTTTTTAAACCTTCTGTGAAAAGAACCAGAACTAAATGGATTATCTTTTCTTCAAAGAACGGGTGGAGAAATACTCTGCCATTGTCGAAGGCAATTACAGTGAGGAATTTTAAGGATAAAAATATTCTATGTAGAGTGTTTTGTGTAAAACAGAATTACTACACAAACTGTCCAAAGGAATGAAGCTCGTCACATCCGAAAGGTAGAGTCAAAAGTGGTTTCACCTGATGCCAAGTAAGATTTTAGTTTTAACAGTGGTTGTATAAGGTCCAAAAAAAGAAGGTGTTAGCACAGATCTAATTTTTCAATCAGTTTGCTAAAGGAGTAGCAGAATCTCTGCAAATTGCTCTTGGGTCAAAAAAAAAAAAAATCCTGGTGTGAAAAGCTCCTAACAAAATTAATTCCCTTCAATGTGTTGTACTACTAGCAACATTCATTGAAATAAAAGCACGGGAATGAATCTATTTCCATAATGTGTTCACTAAGAATGACTTTTTTAATGCTATATAAAGCAACTTCCAAGCATAGTCACCCTCGTGCTTGAAAAACTCAGCATCTTTCTAATCATAAAGTAGTAAGTTTTGAAATGTCACCATATATGTTAACCATTACAAAATGTGAATCTGCAATGTAAATAGCTCATTTCAGCTGATATCCTTTTTTTAAAATGAGTATCAAAATATTTGATTTACTTCAGTATTTTTAAAAGCGTGGGAGCGTGAACTGAGTATGTCTCAAAAGCAACGGGAAGAATCTCTCACTGTGCGGAGCATTAGTTGTGTTTTGAAAATGTTTATTTCTAAACACCACCTATGTGTAGGTTATAATGATTTCCAGGCCCAAGGGGATGAAACGTGCCCATTTGTATGGCCAGGATGTCACCAACATCCAGCAGATGGCTGGAGTTCCATAGTAGGTTCTTTTAAGGAGTAAAAAAGCACTAACAGCAATACCAAAGCTCCCTCGACTTTCTGCACACGCTCCCGTGAGATGATTGTGAATTTCTCTGCAGAGAAACACCCAAATCTCTTGCGTCTGACACCCAAATCTCTTGGGTCTGACACCCAAATCTCTTGGGTCTGACATGAGCATCGACAGCCAGCCCCAGCCAGCCCAACAACGCCCTTCAGAAGAGATTCCTGATCTTGGAGGGGGCTCCGGCGAGACGTTCACACACCTATAGCTGGGTGTGGGGAATCCCAGATTGCTTGGAGTCCTTTAAAGGTCCCTTAGAGCTCACCTCATCCCACCCCCTGCCCTGGGCAGGGACACCTTCCACTAGCCCAGGTTGCTCCAAGCTCTGTCCAGCTTGATCTTGAACACTTGTAGGGCTGAGGCAGCTACAGCTTCTCTAGGAATTCTATTCCAGCACCTCACCACCCTCATAGGGAAGACTTTCTCCCCAATACCCCAATTTAAACCTAGATTAGACTAAATATTCCTAATATGGAATCCAAATTTAATTTTCTTTGTCAAATCTCATTAACCATTAGAAAATGCCCCCAACAGATGCAATCAATATCCACCCCTGTCACTCACTGTGGGCACAGGCCAACATTATCATTTCCATTGTAAAGCCTCACAAAAGATGATGAAAAAAAAGCACCACCTTAAAAAGGATGGCATTTCTTTTTTGTTGGTCCTTGCGATGAATATTAGAGATGGCAAGTAGTTAATTATATTTCCTAAAAGGGCTTTGAGATCGCAATCAATGGAACAGGTGATAAAAGGCAAATTATAAAGGAGTAATACATCAGAGCCTATTTAATGTGATGCTAAGAAAGCCGATCTCGAATCATCTATAAATTTCAACTTAGAGAAAGCCACAGCAGTGCCAGCTTTCATAGGATAGGAGTTAAGAAAGCAAGTTAAAAACATGTAGATCTGCTTTTTAAGGGGAGAGAATTTCATCTCTTCACTCAACAGTGATGGACAGCAGACAGAACACGGCTGTTTGCAAGTTAAGAGCTTACTTTATTTAAAAAAGGATTTCTGCTCATGGAAAATTACCATTAGAAGTTCTCCTCTTTAACTTAAAGTTGCAAGTTGAGGGGCATAACCTTCATTACTGCCCACATTTTACAGAATTCCAGTATTAAAAGGTTGAGCCTGTGTTGCCTTTCTTGATTTTTCATAGCAAGACTGTGGGAAAGATACAAACCTAAACAAAAATATTTTCTTTCTTTAATACAAAGAAAATATCAATTAAAAACCTTCACTTCGAATATTGCATTTTTTTAGACTCTGAGATATTCTGTGAATGTTGCATAGCATTCTGTGAAGAAATCTAAAAGGGCAGTGCTTAGAAGTTTTTCTTTTCATGTTCCAAGTCAGAGAAAGGTTTTTGCAATCCTCAAAATAACCCTGTTGTTGTCAGTGCCTTAGTTGAGCACTTAAGATGGCATAACAATTAATTTTAGTTTTATTTCACTTACTATCTTTTGAAAATCTCAGCCCTAGAGAAATAATCCTGCTTTCTAAGCTTATTCAAGATGGTTCTAAACAAATATTTGAAAGCAAAACATTGTATCACCAAAATCACTGAAACTAAACCTGAACCTACAAATGATACCAGCTGGATCTATTCCCATCAAAGCCTGGGCTAAAACAAAGAGAGAAAAAGAACAATATGCAGTTGAATTTTTCAAACTATTTCATTTCTAGAGGAAAAAACATGTAACAACAAGATAAATGTGTTCTTGCTACTGACACAACTTCTAAGAGTCTGGCCCTGTCCTCTCCTGGCAACCACAACTTTGTTGATTAGTTTTTCAGATGTCTTGTCGAGGACCAGCTTTTAAAATGCATTAGATTTAGTAAAAGTATCAGTAGGAAGAGAACAGAGCACGATATGCAACTTTGTTACATCAGGTTAGTAACTTCTTCCTTTAAAATAAGTCAGAAATGAGGTTCTACTCCTGGATCAGATGAAGTGAAGAGGTCTCATATGTAACAGATTAAGGGCTTGGTCTATTTGTCTCTACATAGAAACTATGTAAATTACATACTTTTATCTTGAATAAGATGTTATAGAGGATAACCACAAATTGGACTTTCAGGCTATCAGCCAGTGTTCCAAAAAAATTCCTCAAACATTCCTCTTTTTTTGACTATCTTCTTCATCTACTGTACCTCCTGTTGGTGAGTTCATTCTGTGGGGGGTCACTAAGAAAGCACACGGGACACATTTTGTGGTGTTTAGGCAGATATAAAGATTACATTAATCTAATTTTCCAAGCATATGTTATCTCTAGGGGAAAAAAAAAAAACAAAACACCAAAAAAACCCCACAGGAACTGGAAATCTCAAAGGGGAATATGAGTCTTTTGGAAAATTGCAGGAAAAGCTCATAAATAAAAACTCTTTGATGCTGATACACAGTGGCACAAAACCATTATATTTCTTCATGATTGGCAATATGTTCTCGTTTCTGAGATGGTCTTACTTCCCTCAAAAAGATCTAAGGCTCTGTGCCTAAAATAGCTGAAAAACAGCTGTTGGATTTTTCACAGCAATGGGTTTTATCCTCATGCTACATATAATGCAAACCAGTCATTTGACTAATATATAGCTGCAGAAAACATGCCTTCACAATATAGTCCCTCTTGCTAATGACAAACCAATAAAATATTCCCCTTCACAGGAGTTTTCATGTGCTTTTTTTTGTTTTGTTTTTTTCACACTATCATAACCATTCGGCATAAAAGTAGATTTAATGATATGCAGGAAGTTTCCCTTCTCTGGAGTCATCGGACCAGTCCAACCCTTGGCTGTAAAAGGTGAAAACATTCTACTTTTGCCTGTTTTATAGTCTTGTCACAGCTTTAAGTTTCTCTGGTGACTGGAGAGTGTACTAAAAATACAATACCTTACCTGAAGAGTAGTTTTGAATACTTGCACTTACCTCAGGCTTCACCATCATTCAAGAAAAGCCTATTTCAGTTTAGCTCTGTCTTAGAAGTTCTCAGATTCGGTTTATATTTTAAATGTTTTAAAGAATTACTTTGCAGTTACCTCAGGTAGATAGATAGAAATCAATTCCTATCACTCTTCAGTTAAAAAATATTCATTTACTATTTGAAAATGCATTTTCTATACATTGATAAAATTATTTAAACCTTTGGAAAACAAGTTTCTTATAAAGTGATCTCCTGCTCCCTTAATTTTGAAGTAGACACTGGTTTTTACCTATAGAAGGAAGTCTCCATTGATTTCACCATAAACAAAGCCAAGAGATATTTCATTCAGTGGCCATCGAAAGATTTATGCTGAAGGCTGAAAAAAACCAAACAACCACAACCTGGCAAGAGCTGTGCCTATAAAAAGAATCCTCTCAAAATGTCTTTTTTTTTTTTTTCTTAATAATTTCAGCCCTTAACATGGGCTTCAGAAACTGGGGAATCTGCCTGTCCTGGGGCGTGAAGACAGGCAGGGAGAGAAGAGGTGCAGGAGGAATTCAAGTTCAAATTCATTTCAGAAATACGCTTTAAATAATACTTTCAAATAATCTACTCTACATCTACAACTTTATTTGCACTAATGTGACTTTTGATCTTACGAGTCTGTTTAAAAATAACCCAACAAAACACGTCCTAAATAGGTAGAAGGGACTTGCCTCTCTGCTCTCTACCACATCCCATGAATGTGCTGCTGTATTCCAGAGACTTTCCAAAGGTGGCAGGGTGAGCATGTGTGAATAGGAGAGCTTTGTCCTCTGCAGCTATCATTGTGTCGTCCCTATCGGCCACAAACGCAGAGGGCAGATGAGAACTGAATAGAAACAGACCATGCAGTTGTAAAACCCGGTTCTTTCTTTCTTTATTTATTTATTTCTGGCACCGAGTAACACCTCTCATTACAATTACCGGCTCAATGGCAGAAGGCTCCCCGGTGTGCCGTGCGGATTTTCACAGCTTCATTTGTCTCCTCCTGTGGCATCAGTTTGAAAAGCTGCCTAAAGAATCGCCACTAACAACCATTTCTATTTCAAGCCTTCAAAGCCGAAGCTGAGCACAATACACGGCACTGGTAACTGATCTTTAGGTTTCAGTCCTCAGACTTTCCACACTGGGAATAGATCCCATCTGTTTCCTCTTTATGCACCAGCCTTTAGAAAGCACAGATCTGGAAACTGCCTCCGTACAGAACCGAGTATAGCCGGCTTTCCCCAGCTGACGGCAGAAAAAATCCCCATGATTATGGATAGCTTTCTCCCAAGGTTTTCTACTCCCCTTTTCTCCCCGGTCTGTGAATACCTAGCGTGGTTTTCTCCGTGTGCGGTGGTTTTTCGGAAGGGTGAAAGAGGTGGACCACCTCTCCTTCCTTGCCCCCTTCCTCTTTCCCCTTCCTTCTTTCTTGGCAGCGGTTTCCCCATTTACAAACCCTCACTCAGGGAACATTTCAGTTTAAACCCTCGGCACAATCAAGCACAGGCAAACCCCCCTCCTGCTCTGGCACCAGAGCGTGAGACATTTCCCCCACCGCTCTCCCTCCCCACCAAGCTGCTCTCCAGATGGATGCTCGCGGCTCTCCCTTGTCTATTCCCTTCGCCTGTCCCGGCCGCAGGGAAGGAGAGGGCACGGGGCAGAGGATTCTTTTGGGCAGGGGCAACCGGGCAGGGCAGGACGCCGTGACCCCGAACAGTTGAATTTCGAAGTCCGGAACTCTTTTTGCCTCGGGGATCCCTCGCCTCCCTCCCTCAGCCCCACACAGGAGAGGGTCCCTTTCGCCCCACACCTGGGAGTCCCTCAGCACCCACGCTCCCAACACGGGAGGGTCCCCTCAGCCCCACGTTGGGGGGTCCCCTCGGCCTCACACTGGGGAGTCTCTCAGTCCCATATGGGGGGTCCCTCAGCCTCACATTGGGGGGTCCCTCAGCCTCACATCGGGGAGTCCCTCAATCCGCACATGGGGGGGTCCCTCAGCCCTCACGCTCGCCACACAGGATGGTCCCCTCAGCCCCGCGCCCTGCCCCGCTCCCCTCAGCCCG